>JAOVVB010151439.1:0-11815 GCA_028570985.1 Heterobranchus longifilis | reverse complement strand
TACAACTCTCCCCAGATCGGCAGAGGGGGTGGAGCAATGACCGGGACAGCTTAGCAGGGGGAATTGGCCAAGTACAATTGGAGAGAAAACGGGGGGAAAAAAGACAAAAAGAAAAACGAAAAGCTTCCTCTGTATTGCGGTGCACACAGGGATGTAATGCGGCGGTGAAATGTGAAACGAAACAAAACGGGCACTCGAGCAACACCGACGGTTACCTGACAACGACTCAACGTTTCTGTAGCAGGCTGGATTTTGAAGCAAGAGTAAATATATTGGTATCATATGAAACTAGAAGACTAGGCTACATTTTAGCGAGGGAAACTGGCATGACCATTTTCAAAGGGGTCCCTTGACCTCTGCCCTCAAGATATTTGAATGAAAATGTGTTATATGGGTACCCACGAGTCTCCCCTTTACAGAAATGCGAACTTCATGCTAATCTCAGTTTGTGGCAATAAAACTTGGCAAAATTCTCACTAGGCATGTCACGATAACTACTTATATTGGACGATATATTGTCCCATAAATAATTGCATAAATTATATTGTCATTTTAAAAGCATTTTTATGCTACTGACAATGATAATATAATAGCCTGATAATGCAAGTACACCCTTTCAGAGAGCACTGAACTTTTAATTATTAAGAATATTCAGATATTGAAACTGGAATGCAAAAACAATATTGAAATATCGTGAATAAATAAAACTCAGCAGAGTTTTTTTTCTGTTCATTCGGGTTACCTGCGGTGGAAATGCTTAGGCCCAAGTCTTTTCACATCAGGGAAAACCCTGCTTTTTGTTCTGGCATCATGTTGGCTAAAATGTTGGTGACATTCTTATGTAAACAAACACGCATGTAAACACAATGGCAATACCCTACGATATATGGACATGACCTCGATAATCTGTGTAACAAATGGTATCAACCCTCATAACAACTTATGAGACATAATATGGCATGAGAATGGCCATCATATACTTCAGTCATAATGTTCTCCACCCCCACCCCTCTTAAAAAAGGGGCTAGACCCGAGAGGGTTAATTGTCACCTGTTTAACCACATATTTCTCAACCCTGGTTCTCTCTTTCTTTCTCTATGTTTTACAGATTGCAGTGGGCAGGATGAACAATTCTCACTTATTTTCACCATCGCCTCCTTTATGTTCAGTTTGATGGCGCTGCCGATTGGTTTCCTCTTTGACCGGTTTGGTACTACAGTAGCTCGGCTCCTTGGAATGTGAGTCCAACAACACCTTAAAGTTAAAGGCCGTGGCAGCTGGTGGGATTTATTTTAGGTGGGGCTATGCCAAAAATTAAGCAGACTTTCTACTGATATAAAACATATAACGTGTTCTAGCAAGAAACATTGAGAAGATTGTGTGTGACTATAATGTACACAGACAGAAGATCTCATATTGTCCTGATTTGGTTCAGATCAATAACCAAAAACATGTTTTTAAGATCATGATTGACACATTTTTGTTACTGAACGGAACAAAACTAAACATTTTTCTTTCAGATGTTTACTTGCTGATGTTTAATTTCACAAACATGGCTAATTTCATTGACTTTTCAATCTTGGGATCTTATTTTTTCATGTTTTTGTTGTATTTTCACAAAGATGCTTTAGGACATCTACACCAGTATTTATCCAGGCTTGGTCTGTTCCTTTGATTTGGAAAAAGGAGGCAGGGAAAGCAGAATAATGCTTTAGCATCACAACCAGGGCCAGCCTTAGCCTTTTGGGGGCCCTAAGCTGGATTTGGTTTGGGGCCCCTCCTCATTGTAACATATGACCACTTCACATTACCACTGAACCAACTTGTGTATTGTTAATATTAGTTTAATGTACAAGTAAGCTTGTAAAGACTAAAGTCATACATCTTAAATAGACTACAGTAAATACAGTATCTGCCTTTAAATAATCGTCATGTGTAAGATGTCTGAATGTAGAAAGGATATGACCAAAAAGATATGATGCACAAGACAACCACATGGTGAAGAACATACATTTATTACAAATAACTAATAATGTTGTGCAAAGTCTGTGCTTGTACTGGCTTATGATCCAGAATTAGTATTAGTAACAAAACATGGTTGCACATGGTATTGCACTTACCAGTTCTCTATGCTCAGATGTTCATTTGGCCCTGCTGTCTTTGGCTGTTTGTTCCAGTATGTAGCACTCCCCTGTCCATTTGGCCCAAAGCTTGGCTGTAATGTTATGCCAGTGTCCCTTCCTCATTAGATTCGGCAACTCGCTGCACATTTACCGCATCATCACCACAAGTTGTCCCTGGCCCTGGCCCGGCGGCTCTGCATCGCTATCCTCCACGGCTGGCAGTGCGAGGGCCTTTCTCAATATGTGCTCTTGTCTGTTCTTCTGTTCTTGTGTCCTTGTGTCCTTGTGAAACGTCATCTTTTCACCAAGAACTGTTCAAATTCCCGGAACTTGTTTTAACTTGACAGCTCCAGTTTCCCAACATTCATTTTGACATTCAAGCAAGAAGCAAATACAGACCAACAATGGGACAATTTTTACAATTTTCTGAGCTATTTCATCACTAAATTCACTTCTGATAATTTTTTAGGTGAGAAAGCAACTCTCTCTCTACAGACCGCGGTCTCACAGACAAGAGGCGTTTTAATAATAGCAACATTTTCATTTCTGCCTTTTATTTTGAAGCACTTCAGGAAGCCTGTGCTGGGGGTATTGCGCAATTTTAGCAAGAATGCATCGTCTCAAACTGTGAGCAGCATTCTGTGTGCTCGTTACCTTACAAGTTCATTCTTCCAAGACCAACTAGCAAGAATGTTCTCCCCAAGAACACAAGTCTGTTCTTTGCATTGAGAAATGCCTCATGACTCTTGGCCTCTTCCTCCTCCATACGCCGTAACTCCTCTACGCTGTATTCTGGCTCTGATAAGTAGCCTTATTACACGGCCTTGTTGAATACTGCATTCTGATTGGTCAGTCACCACATTCCGAGGTCTGTTATTTCTGTACAGATGACCATCGTCAAGTATAGCAGATGGTGCAGGAGAAGCAAGAGAGTTTAAAAGTCACACGATGGAGAAATGGACAGACATGAAATGACAGTAAATGCATCACAGTATGGACTCTGGCAGTGTTTAAAGACATGCAAAGTTCATGCAAACGAAATTGTCAGCAGCAGGGTTATGGAGCAGAAAACCTCATTCAGCTGCGCTCATTTTATGCATCTGTGCCGAGGAGAGGACGCGCTTCCAACTGTAAGCTAAAAAGAATATATATACACAAGATTTGGAATGCAGGACTTTTACTTGTAATGGAGCATTGTTGCATCGTGTGTACTGTATGTCTAGGGTGAGCTCTTTCCTTGTCTCCGTGGAAGAGAGAGGATTATGTGGCTCAGTTTTGGCGGTTTCGTAACGTCTTTCCAGAACCATGTCGTCATATGTTTGCAATCCGTCTACCTAATATTGTCATTCTGTTTCTGAGATGTGATTTTATTTCTTATAGTTTTTGCCATCATTTCTATTGGTTATGATAACATTGTCCTCACCAAATAATTGCAGAGATCTTGGAACGTCAATGTCCAATGGGGCAAGTAACATGAGTCCTCCAAACCATACGACCACGTGTCGTTTGTTCCTACTCTTTAATACGACCCATACAAGCCTTTTATTAAAATAGCGCCCCTAGCGGACGGAGTAAATACAACCTCATACCTAAACGTTACGTTCAAGGTTTTAGTCATGCTGTTATTGTTGTTGAGGTAGGTTTAGGTTTAGGCAACAAAACAACTTGGTAGGGTTAGAAAAAAGGTCATGGTTTGGGTTAAAATCAGTATATTTGAGACATTAAATCACTTTCGTGTATCCACGCCACATGACGCAGCACATACGTCCCATGATGCGGTACGTCACGTACTTCCGGTTGCTACGTTCACTTAAAAATAACTCGCTCCTGTGTTTGTTTGGCCCACTCACCAGTCCCTCCCGCCCGCCCTTAGTGTGTTTCTCACTCTAAATACTTCCGGCTTTTTGGCGCCATAACACGGCAGGGAGACCCTAATAATAAAATGTCAATATGAGGTAATTACTCTGACAGCTAGGGGCGCTATCCCAGTAAACTCTCATATGGGTCGTATTACAGAGTAGGAAAAAATGTCAACTGCTGTGGTTTCCCTCTGGAGGACATGGACTGTATGCCTTAGGTTTGTCCTCCAAAAGTTTTGTTTTTAATCTGTCTGATTGACTCATGTTTCTTGACTTCTTTTTTAGCAATGTCGCTGACTTCTTAGATATCAGCAATTAACTTGGTGAATACAATCTTATTATTACAAGTTGGAAGAACAGCACAAAAGTATTTATTATTATCCTTTAATTAAAGTAATTAAAGTAAAGGATCTGATACTTCTTGTGTACGTGCATGTCAGTGTGTGTGTGTGTGTGTGTGTGTGTGTGTGTGTGTGTGTTAGAGCTGTCTCCCTCTGGCAATGTGACAGCCATATGACTGGTTGTAATTGCCTGCTCAAACTCAACCCAGTGAGGGGTTAATAATGCCAGTAGCCTCTTATTTCTGCCGCCACCTTCTGCTGTCCAGCTCTGACAGTGGCTCTCACTCCAGACGGCCTTCGGCACGTACAGTACACCCACACACACACACACACACACACACGCGCGCACACACACACACTGGTAAATTTAATCCTGTAACTGTGTGAAGCAGTGTAGATATGGGATATAGACGAGAAAGAGGCAGAGAAAGTCCTATCACTTCACTGCCAGACGCTTGCATGCACGCTCACACAGGCAAATCCACACACACTAAAACACACACACACACACACACGCGCACTTATACACACTTACACAATGATTCATGTGATCAGACCTGCGCTCTCATTCTCTCAATAGGTATTTACCGCTATTTAACCTTGCCTTAAGGGAGAATGGAGACCACATATTGAGTACAGCGCCAGTGTAGTCAGTCCTCAGCAGATTCTACAGTATGTCCACAGCATTAGCAGGGAGTGTGTGTGTACACATCCCATATGAGAACATCCTATAGGTTGAGTGCTTTACAGGTTAATCTTCCAGTCGCGGGTCCTTAATAGCGATTCATATTCCGCATATTTGCCATATCATAAATACCCTGAAAAGCCCTAATGGCAGCACTAAGCATTGAAATGACTTTGGAAATAGATTTAATAGAGGCAAGGGTCCCATAAGCTACATTCTCATCATAGCTTAAGCTCTATAGGATTTAAACCACATTTATATCAGGGTTTAACACACCATCAGCTACTATAATTTACTGATAATCATACTGGTCCTCGAATCTGTCAAGAAAGTAGAACGTGGAGCTGAGACATTTGATGATATTAGAGAATATATACTGGACTGTGTGATATTAATTTAGATGTAAAATAAGCATTTCAGGGAGGTGAGATATTTAATGACCCTCGATCTTCAATATTCCCAACAGACGAACACTTTTGTGTGCAAGCAAATAACCCTGCTCTCCTAATTATAGAAAGCCTGGCTGCGTTGCCGATGTTATGAATTTGTTTTACAAGACGTGCAAGTTTAACAAAGCATCATTTAGTAAATGAGATCAGATCCAACGGGGGACATTCACAACAACGGGCATTTTAACAAGATACTTTGATGTTTAACACGCTGGTTTGAGAGTGAGTTCTGCTCTACTTCCGAAAGGATACGTGCATGCAGAAACCCTCTCCATTAAGAGACCCGCTAGTCCCGCTCCCAAGCGATGGCGAGAGATTGGCAGCATCTAATTACATTCCGAGGCGGTGAAGGTACCAGGGTGCTATTCCACCAAGAGCACTGTTCTGAATCTCTCGAGTCTCTAGCGTGCTAGATTTAGGATCACTGGCTAAATTGGGTCCGGGAGAAAGGTGCTGATGGTGTGGTGAGAGGAGATTGGGCCGCTATGATACTGGAACCGCAAGGGGAATTAAAATGCTGTCAGGCTGCAAGCAATAAAACCTATCAAAGCATCACCGGGGATTTTCCTCTTCACTAGAGCACGTATACAGAGAAAGTCATATGGTACTAATGGCTGATTTTAATGTTCATGTGTGGTGACCGGTTGCGAGTGTACTAAAAAGCTCCATATGTATCCAAGAAGAGATTATGTTGGAGATTATGCTGGTAAATCGGCTATATCCGTGCACACAAATAAAACGTCTTACTGTCAAGTTTAAAGTGGATAATACATTCAACATGAGAACACCGAGCACTTGAATTTGATGGATCCATTGTGTTTATTCTGGGTTTTTTGTGCATTTACATTTCTCTCCTGTCCTTTAAAGCAGGGATGCACAATATATTGGTACCGATAAATTATTGGCCAATAATGGTACATTTATATTATTATTATGCAAAGCAAAATTGCTGTAACTGACTTAGAAAAAGCAGCATCTACACACTCTGATACAGTAGGTGGCGGTATACACCTTTAACATTGGTTTACAATCCGCCAATAAACACGTATATTGAGTATATATTTACATGTTTGATTTGACAGATTATGTCCATTTCATTTGAATTCTTAGGCTCTATATAAGCCAAAGTATATTTGTGAAGTTTTTTGGTCAGAGCTATGGAATATTAAATCACTGAGTCTTTCTTGCCCTCAGGTCTGCATAAACTACAGGATATAAACCTCTTTTTAAAATACAAAAATGGGAAATTATCGGTTGTCTTATTGGTATCCGCCATGAGAATAATAATAATAATAATAATAATAATAATAATAATAATAATAATAATAATAATAATAATAATAATAAACTTTATTTGGAAAGCACCTTTCATACAAGGGGGCTTGTCAGATGGATTATCAGATGTAAAATGACATAAAATGAACATTAAAAGCATGTTAAAAACATTAAGAATAAAATTAAGATGCATAAAAAGTGCAGCAGAGATACAATACAAGTGTAAATAGAACACATAATGCCTATAAATGCACAGAATCACATAAATAATTGTATTGTTTTTATGGTTGCAATTAATTATTGTTTCATGTCCTTTGAGTGTTGTTGTTGTTGTTGTTGTTGTTGTTGGTAAGACGTCACAAATGAGAGAACTTAAGGAGATGTATTATGTTTTGGGGAGCTGCTGTGTCAGCCTAATTACTGATAAGTGTCACCTGTGAGTGTCTGATTCTATTTATTTGAGGAAGGACGTCTTGTTCAAAACGTTGTGTGTCAATAAAGAGACATTCATGTATTGGAGTGCTGTTCTGAAATACTTTTGTTATAGACTGTTTTTTGAGGATTCAGCACCCACACATACTTTTGAGGGTTGAGTGCTTTTTTTGGTTAATTGTTTTAATGTAAGAGTTTTAAGCATATTTCGTTGATTATCGGGATAATATCTTGAATCGCAATTATTTTGGCCAGGACATGAAACTTTCATATCGTCCCATGCCTACTTTACATCAAAGCTTCACGTGTCCTCTGGATGATGTCACACAGGCGACTCGTTGTCTCCTAATCCATATTAATATGTGCAAGACAGTTTAACAATATGGCACATGTGCATAAGAAAACAGCTTTGTTTCGCAGTGATGTGGCTCTTTAAGTTCCAAACACTCCCATTTCTTCAAAAATAAATCCTTTCCACACCCACTCCCCTCAATGCAGACCTTTACTAAGTGCCAATTTTGGGGGTTTCTGGCCCAGCCTGTGTACCCCCCTGTTGTTAACCAGGACCCTGCGTATCAATATTCATTAGAGGGCCTAAAGAGACACCATCTGGTCTTGGGGTGGGTGGGGGTGGGTGGGGCAGAGGGGCTTCAAATGCCTTTGATTCAGCGTATGTAACACACCATTCCACTGCATAAGCAAAAATAACACTACGCATTACAATAGAGGGAAGTAACATATGCTAACTTCATGCTAACATGGATTTCCCAAACGTCACATTTGAGCGATTGTAGAAACACTACAAATATTCGATACAATTACCATAACATAATACAAATTTAAATCAAGTAGTGTGCGTGTGTGATACTCAGCAGCTGCTTTACAGCCTTCTCTGTGTAACTCTAAATAATATTATAAATCAGCTGAGACAGACTGTTGGACTTGTTAGCAGGTCAAAGTGTCCGCTGGAGGACAATCAGAGTTCAGGCAGACAACAAAACACACTTGTTAAAATGTCAAAGGCCAAAAGACAAACACCTCATTAGTAAGAGCCACATTCAAAATAATGATCATGATTTGACATGCCATTCTCTTTTTCTGATTTATATCTCAGGTTGTGGATTCCAGACCTGGAGTCTGTTGTGTTATAAATTTAAACTCTATGTACTAAATTTAAACTCTATGTAGTACATTTAAACTTTATGTGGTGTGTGGAGCTGCAGCGGGTAGTAGATCATTCAGGTAGTGGTTTGACAGAATCTTAATCTTTTTCAGCCAAACATTCTCTGGTTCCAGCTTCTCTTTTCTATGATGATAAAACATGAATACAATAAAATAAATTGCCCCTTTAAATCCAGACTAATGAGATTCATCTGCAGTTAGCAGCTCTTCAAAGCAAAGTGACCCACCACAATCTACTCAATAATCTGGGATATAATCCTTCTTATAAATGAAACTAGAATTATCGCCTCGCGGTTGTATCCCTCCACTAACCAGTCAAGTTTACATCCATGTCCGTCCAAACTCTTATAAGATATGTAGTGAAGACTTTAAAGGAATTTAATAAAATATATGAAATTTTTTTTTTTTGGCAAAACGTGGATACTTCACACACATGTTCAACCCGGGCAGCACAGAAGATCTAAACAATCAGCACAAGATTACTGTCAGCAATTCAGTATCCGACCAAATGTCTCCCCGTCTGTTCCTGAGTTATGGCATTGAATAATGGACAGAAAAGCGTTTTTGCAGAACATTACGATGTCACAGTGAAGTTGACCTTTGACCTTTTTGGATATAAAATGTCATCACTGTATCATTGTATCCTATTAGACATTTGTGCGGAATTTTGTCATAATTAGCGCATGACTTCTTAAGTTAAGGACAAAAATGTGTTTTGTGAGGTCATGGTTTTTCCTGCATAGAGGAACTTTTGGCGCCCCCCCTAAATAAGTTTTATCCACCCCCAAAGGAAAATCACCAGCACCAAAATGACAAGAATTGAGAATAAAAATTGCAATTCAAATCCTATCCAAATGGGTTTAATAATTTATATTAAAAAAAAACAACTGATGAACAAGCAGAACATAAACTTAAATACGACTTCTTTGACTTCCAGCAGTCAACTCCCCTCTCATCCATAGTCGCTATATTTTACACTGTCGTAGGTAGTCATCTCTTAAAGGCCCATTCTGAGCCAGGAAAAAACCCTGGAGGTCACAGTGACCTTGACCTTTGACCTCCAAAATCAAATCCTCAAGTGGACGTTTGTGCCAAATTTGAAGAAATTCCCTGACGGACAACCTGAAAACATTATGTTGTCACCGGCGCGGAGGCATAAACAAATCCCTTAACATAACTGAATAATTTACAAAATAACAAGACAAGACTGACCTATTCAGTGAAAGGCAAATACATCCGTTTTATCGGAGCAGACACAAACCTCATCTCTGAGGAGAGAACAGATAAGCTGCTCCACATCAGGGGCTCCCAACCTTTTTCCTTTAGTTTTCCTAACAGAAATGAATGAAATGCTGAGATATAAGCCAAACTGTAAATGGTATTTTAAAGAAAAAGTTGTCTTACACCCCTTAAAATCAAGAAGGCCTCGCGATTCCCCCGTGAAGCTTTTGGCGACCCCTAGAATGGTCGGGACCCCCACGTTGGGAACCACCACTCTACATCAACACTGTCATTTCTTGTATATTAACTTCTTGCTCCACTAGAGAGTGCTGTATCAACTCTGACTGTCTGTCTGCCAGCGATGAGACTGCAGAAACAGCAGGTCATTAGATGAGAACATAGATACTGTACTGTACTGATGACGGACGGAAAAGCAGCTAAATGTAAAATATGACTCCCAGTGGACTGACCGAGCCCAAAGTCTGACGGACGCAAACACACACACTTATTGGAAAATGTAATGCTGTGACCACATGCGGAGTATTAGCTCATGTCGTGTCCTCAGCTCAACCTCTCATTTGCTGCACAGGAGACGGAGGACGTAAACAAAGAAGCAGAGAGAGAGAGAGAGAATAAAAAGTGATAGCTGTCCTGCCTTTGTCATAACCTCAGCATCAGTATCAGGTGAGCATTCAGGCCGCTGGGCCATGAGAAGTAGCAGGGTTTCCACTTCATGGACGACCGGGCTTGAAAGCGTCCGCCGTGTGTGCGTATTAATGGGTGTGTGGTTCAGTGCGTACATGCTGGGTTCATTAGAAAAAACAAAAAGTGGGTGGGGGGACATGTGGAGGCAGGGACGGAGCTATGAAGACAGAAATGAGAACACAATATTGATCATTGTGCTTGCCAAGTAGGAGCAGAGTTTTACACCAGGTCTCAGGCACACCTGCAGAGGCTGTGGAGTAAACGACAGAGGCTTGGGACTCCCTCACCCTCTGTTAGTTTCTTAATGTTTCTGGGAGATTTACTGTAAATGATCTGCTGAAAGGCCGTGACATGAGCACAGTGTCTTCATTAAAATCCAAAACTCAGTGTAAATGTGTGAGGCTGGCCAATGACAAGATAAAAACCAACAATGTGTCAATATTTTCCAACTGCACTACTCAAAAATCTCACAAAAATCTTTAAAAACAAGTTACAAATATGAACGTTTATTTAAAAACAAAAAGCTAACTAATTACCTTAAACAGCTGGGTGCTGTAGTTTTTAGTAAACGTTACTCAAACAGGAGTAAATGCATTTGTTGGGGACTAATTTTAGTTGCGGAAAATACACATTTAGTGCTCTAGTGAGTATTTACCACAGATATAAATACGTAGATAGTAGATACGTGAGATGTGCCACCGCCATCTTGGGACAGTGCTCTGACCCACTCTGGCCATACACTGTAAGAAAAGACTCGTCGAAAAAGACAGACTTTGTGCTGTTTTTGGATGTTCTCATGAAATAAATGCCCAAACTATGCAACAGGGAATAACATTTAACAGATGAGAAGTTGTTTTACAGTATTTTACTGTTATGAACGTGTTGGATTTGATGTATCACAAGAAGTAATCCTTTAAAGCTGACAAAGTTAAGTGACTGTCCGCTAACAATCGCTTCTGTCAGGTAAAGAAAAAATGTCGATGAGTATTTTTATTCACTTAATTAGTAAAATATCACTAAGATGCTGAAAATTACGTTTGTCAATCATCTGTGTGTCTGTATGTTATTCAATCAGCAGCTCCGGAGCTGAGCTGCAGAAATAAACATGTTTACAGCCTGGTACAAAAGATATATACTATAGATATATATATATCACTATAGCTAATTTCCCTGTTCATGATAACTGCATGAGGGGTGGATTTTTGTTACTATCTACACAAGATAGGGTATTTTGGTATGAAAACCCACATTCTTAATTTAACCAAGTACCCTGTATCATAAATACATGTCTGGCATTTGTAACAAACTGACCTGCTTGAAAATTGGTAGAAAATTCAGCGAGAAATTATGATTTTAATTGTGGATAGTCCTCCTGCCTCAATAGAGTATTTACCATAGACTGTATATGAGAGCTCCCTAAAAGTGAAAGCAAAGTGAAAAAATACATTTCTTCCCAGAGATGATTTCTGTCATTTTAGGTAGTTCTGATCACACTGATGTATGTTCAAGTGTTTCTGATAGGTTTGGCTTTAATTAGTTATTT
>JAOVVB010151428.1:0-11816 GCA_028570985.1 Heterobranchus longifilis | reverse complement strand
TACCGCAATAGCGTCGGTTATATCAGAACTGGAGAATATTTCTTCATTGAAAGAAGAGCAAAGAACGGCACTGAAGGCTTTTTCTGCACTTCTCCTGACTGACTTCTGCACGAGTTTAAGAGACAGATGGTTTGTCCAATCACCTGCCATGTGTTTTTTCAAAGCGCCTGCCATTTTCCAAACTGTTTCTAATGACATCTTCTCAGATGGTACTGTGAAACAACCATCTGACGGCGTCAGGTTACCAGCGCACCCCCAAGGAAGTGAATCTTCACTACAACATTTGATGATCTCCTTGAAATCCCCATATTTGTGAAGCATTACCAATCCTTTGGATGACTTATAGACACAGTAATGTCAGTGAAGCAACATGATTTCTGTTTATGTCATCTACACAAGCGAAGCATAAATTGTGAATGAAATAAGCATGGTTCAATGGATGAATCATAAAGGAATAGTCCACCCAGTCTGTGTCTCATAATTCAGGCTATGTCCGTGTATGGTGGAGAGGGGGGCTATCTTTTTGGGGGGCATTTGAGCTTAGTCAGTGGTCATGTCGGTGAGTCACTGGCCTTGAGGCTGTTTTTCCTCTTCTTACCCAATATCTTCACAGGCAGTAGTCCCATCACTAATGCATTCTTCATGCCCTATATCTCATCTCATGCTGTAGTCACTGAATCATCGGCAACCTTGGAATAATAATTGAAGATGGACAAACATAGACTCCCCTGCGTAACTTCCTGTGGGTGGCAGATTCCTTTGAAAGGGGAGAATGGAGATGATGAAGATGTGTCATCGTCTCCATTCTTGATGAAAAGAGAAAGTGTCACACTTTCTCTTTTGGTCAAAGAATGAGTGATTTCGCCAGTGTCTAGTCACTTTTGGCCTAGACTGCTTTATGGTGTAAAGGCAAAGTGCTACATACTCAGATACAGCAGCAAAACAGTACTGCTCACTGGTATCAATCAAACTGTTTAACTCCCTCCTCTATTTGTCTATAATAGCCTGATACTGCTTTAAATATGTTCTACATTTATGAATAGTCAGTTCTAAGATATTTATATATTGGCTTATAATGATTTTGTAGTGTTTTGGAGTTTTAGCTGTTAATACACATGTAAAAGTCAATCATGTGGTTTTAAAACTGTTAATACTGTAAATGCTTTTTAGGGCTGCAACTAACGATTATTTTTCATTGTCGATTAATCTGTTGATTATTTTCTTGATTAATTGATAAGATGTTTGGTTTCTAAAATGTCAGAAAATGGTGAAACATGTTGATAAGTGTTTCCCAAAGCCTCAAATGTCTTGTTTTGTCCACAAATTAAAGCTATTCAGTTTACTATCATAGAGGAGTAAAGAAAAACAGAAAATATTCATATTTAAGAAGCTGGAATCTGAGAATTTTGCCTTTTCTTTTCTTAAAAAAAAAAAAGATGTATCGATTATCAAAATAGTTGATGATTAATTTCATAGTTGACAACTAATCAATGAATCATTATGTATGATTACAACTCTTATATTGTTATATTGTTATTAAGCATTCATTAACTGTTTATACAAGTGATGTTAAAGTTGTTGACAAAAAAACAAATCAACACTGTATATATTCATTGCTTGCTAAATAGTTTTATCAATTGAACTTGCTCACTTTTTTATTGCTATTATCCTATAATTTCTAATTCTATCCTATAATGATCATGTGGAACCAAGCTCAGTGGCATACATCATACGCAAGTTTGATTGTGGCATACGAGCACAGTGTTATCATAGAGGCCGTCTTCAGCTGTATCTGCTTTTCCTCCGAGAAGCTTTGCTGACAAGGCAGGAGTATGGTATGCTGAGGTGCTTCTGCCCCTCGCCCTTTGCCCATATGTTTTGTATTACGCCCTAGGAGGTGCCATGCTCGGCAGCTCGGTGATGGGAGGGGATAAAGCAGGCCTCTCCGGCCCAAATGACGCATGACATGGCGCTGCGCCCTGGGCCCTTATTTATGGCTTCCCATGTCAGCGCAGGCTTGCTCCCCTGGGAGCCCCACGGCCGTTACCCGCTAACTTAGCTCAGCAAGCCTTCAGTGCTCATCTCAGGCCTGGGAGAGACACAAAAGAACACACACACTATATCCACTCTACGAATTCTGCTCACCATAATGTGGCAGCATGCACACATGACTGAGAAGTATGCAGAAATCAAATAGCTTTCCTCATAGAGAAGTTTATTTAGCTGTACAACATTCACAGTTGCTACACTGTTTCACAAGAAGTGCTACTTCAAAAGACTTAACGTCATGTCAGGCTACAGCTAGACCAGTGACAGGCACACACTGCCTCTTTTATCAATGCCTCTGATGTGGAAGAGGATGTGAAATCTGGAGAGAGAGTGAGGAAGAGATTTGGTGAGAGGATCTGAATACATTTTCTCCGTAGTTGCTCAAGAATCCATGTACATATCACACCGCATTAACAAATAAGAAGCATACACTGCCAGCACTCATGCACACACAGGTGTTCTCCACGAGCTATCCGGGAATATTCCAGTGATCCCCATCCAGAGTTTTGATGTGGGTAGGAGGAAGATAAAAAGAATTTAGAGGAAACGAAAGCCAAGGGATGAGAAAAAGCTTGAGAGTAGATGGCAGAAGGAAAAAAGGAGAGGAGAAAATCTGCAATAGATAACGTTTAAAAGGATTCAATGAACATCAGAGAAAGATGTGACGTGATGGCATGGTAGCGACAACAGGGTTAACACAGGACAAAAAGATGTCTAGGGTTTTCTCTTCCCTGGTATCTCATATTTCTTTGTGCTTTGGGGAGTGAGCGCAAAAAGAGGGAGCACTGTCAAGGTTTTATGTGGCCTTTTGAAAACAGAACAAGCCCTCTCCAGAACAATATATCCAGCTTCAGAACTTCTCTGGCAACAGAGCACTCATTTTTCCAACTTCCCAGGTTCCTGACTGTAAAACACCCTGTTTGAAATCCACTCGGGTCATTGTTTAGTCTAGCGGAAGTCCCTTAGATCATCCTCATCAGCAGCCGTCCTGCATCCCCTTCATGTTCTGAGTCTCCCCCGCCTCCCAGCAGCTCAGAACCAGCCACCCGATGTTAATCGGACTCTTTCTAGCATTATTAAGACCTGACAGCCAACGTGTTATTGCAGAATAAGAGGATAACAAAAGCGAGCAGAATAAGAGGAAACAAAAGCGAGCAGTTTGGGTTACGCTCCATCCACCCCAGCGTCGTCTCGAGTTCTAAGAATAAACTGTTCTGGAAGTGTTTGTGAAACAATGATGTGGTTTGTGTTTATCAGTGGTGGAGTGGTACTTTGTAGAAGTGGGGGTGTGTGTCTTGCCTAATATTGTTCCAGTAAATGACGCTATGTCTAACCATAATGACGACTTATGTGACACAAACATTATTAAATGTTGGCAGCAGCTCTTGGAAGATTTAAATTTCTAGCTTCCAAAATGCATCGCCATCCTCATGCCCACCTAACAACAGTGTCTACTGACTCTGCAGGTAGGGTAGGCCTGCACACCACATAACACCACACCACTGAGCCTTAAGATTAGATTAGATTGACTTTATTGTCCACCTCAGTGGAAATTGCTTCTCTCAACACACCATTAAAAAACAAACAAATATATGCAGTATACAATATAAAATAGTGCAAATGGTCAGGTATAGCAGCAAATAGGTTTTATAAATGATAAAAGAGAGCACAGCTTAAATCCATTCTAAATCAATGGCCAGACAGAAGCATCTTGGAGAGCTTGTTGTTGCTCTTTGCACTCAAGTTGCTGTACCATGATGTTATGTTAAATGATAAAATGCTTTCACCCAGGCTTCTGTATGCTATTTCAAGTATGTGTTGGCTGACACCAAAGCTCCTCAGCTTCCTGATTAAAAACAATCGCTGATTGGCTCTCTTAAAATGCTCTCTGAGTTCTCATGCTTTAAAACTTTATCTCTTTAACTTTTTTTGTTTATTTTTTGTATACATGCCAACATGCATCTATTTTAGTGCACCTGCAGAGTTATTGACAAGAAAAAATTGTCTATGGAAGAAACCAAGCATTCCCCCTCTACTGCCTCTTAGATAATATGAAGGTCCAAACACATGACTTAAACAGGGACGCAGGATCAAAGCAAAGATGGGATGCTCCCACAGATGCTCTTGGCCTGGATTTAAGATTAGAGAAGAGCTCGAGTAGTCTAGCTGGACTGTACAGAGCCGGAGAAAGCCCTGGGACTTTGGACCTGCTTGGTAAAGATGGAAATACCACTCTGTACCACTGAGACTGGGTCATTGGGTTAAACCTGAAGCTGTTTGTGCTTTCATCTGGCCTCCAGCAGAGCAGAGGCAGGATCTGATCTGATAAAGCCAAGAGAACATGCAAACTAGGCTAACATTTCTCTTTCTTCTACTTCTCTGAAGATTCAGAGTAGGAGGAGAGAAAGAGATGCAAGTATGTGAGAGTGAATGATGTGCTGGTGGTCTTCACCTCATTAGGACCTCCCTGGTGTCTTTGATGGCTGCTTAGGGCCAGAGGGTGAAGTGATGGAGATCGAAGGATTGAAGCCTCCCATCCTTTCCACTCTCTGGTTCTTTTCCCACCAAACATTTCATTGTTCTGCTCCCTTTTCTAGTGTTACTCTCTACTGTCTCTTGTCTTTGGTTTTGGTTTTTACACCTTTTCTTCTCAGCCGGCCTCCAATTCCCCAAAATGTCTTCATTGCTTCCCTAGAACCCAGTAGTCCAGCAGTGAGAGCTGACACAGGCGTCTGATTTGTCAGGCTCAGTGTGATCTAACGATCCATCAGATCCATCAGGCCGGTGCCAGGGACTCCTGGGGGACTGGGCCTTTGTTTGGCTATGCCGCTGACGGAAGCGATGCCTCTGTCGGGGAAGCCATTAAGAGCGCAGCAGGCCCAGAAAAATGAGCCGCCCTTGTCACTCCACATCAGGAGCTCGGCCACGGTCGCAGATCCTCCTCAGACGCCCTCACATTCGACCGCTGTTTGTCCAAGCCTTTGAACTAGGGACAGCTAGATAGATGGATGAATGTGTCAAGTGGCTGTGGGGCGCTTCAGGTTGGCTCCCAGTCTTGGATTGATGGAGAGTGCTGGGTTGTTATCTAAAGTTGGGGTGAGGAAAGGATAGGTGAAGAGGGAGTGATGAGGGTGACTTCAGTCCTTGTTCCATAGGAAATTCAAGGGGCTGCGGTGGTATGGCCATGCTGTCATAGGTACTGGCGAGAGATCCAGGAACTTGACTTTGAGTCTTGACGATTTCTAGTTAAAACAGCATAATGCTGTTCTCTTTACAAGATATTCTTCTACCTAGAATGTGGGCTTGCACGTTTGCATTTCCAGATGACAATGAATTGCGTTACAGCAAAAGGATACACCTCTTTGCTCAACAACCCTGCATTTTGTTGATGGGGCCCCCTGCATGAGCCCCCCTGATGTGCCAATGCATTGGTCTCATTGAAGTGAATGAGGCACTGTTGTTTTGACGCAGTGCTAATGTTGGTCTGAACACAGCCTTAAGCTACCACTATGCTCCATCACAAGTACTTGTCGGATGGTCAAACAGCTTTTTTCCATTCTTTACACAACTATTTTTTGTTTCTTGTGAACAAACAAGTGCAACACTATGAATGCCTTCTGGGAGAGACTGAAAATGTGTCATTATACCCGTATTTAAACGATTCACGGGTCTTGCAGCTCAATGACGGATCGATATTCGAGTGTGGCCGTTCGGAAACGCCTATAACATTTATAAACACGCCTTCCGATGTGATAAGACGACATGTAGAACAAACTAGTTCATTCCAGCCCTCAGATTTGATAAAGCCCTTGGTGGCCAATTAACCATTTGAAAAGCTTCCACCATCCCATTCCTCTCCCGTTTGTTAATGACTCAGCATCCTCTCTGCACATACTCTCTCTTTGTTCCGTGACAGAGATGGAACACCTCCACTTTGCGTGTCTCGGCCTCAGACTAAACACTCCTCTGGTGTTGATGCATCACTGTAGCGGCTGCCTCTAACGATGGCCAACTTATCTCATTAGAAAAATAATGATTTCACTGGCTGCCATTCCCACAGATAGGCCCAGTATTTGTCTTAGGCTCTGCGTCCTTCGCTGTGCTGCTGGGCCTAGGGATTGGCTGCCACGGCCCTCATGCCTGCCTGTCGTATATCAGCAGCACTGCCACCGTCAAAGCCCCTGATTTATGGCTGTTTATCTCCAGTCACCACCCCCCCACCACCACCACCACCCCTCCAACAGATGGGCTTTAGCTATTTACTCAGGGAAAGAAAGATCCCAAACCGAATAAATACAACAAACAATAGGTAATCATGGGGAAGTTGGTTGTGATTGCAATTTATTGGTCACCAGATAAAATGTAGATTGATCTGTCTGTTGATTATCAGGTGTGACCTGATCACGTGTCCTAGATTAATCTCACTGCGTTAGGCTTCCCTCTTATCTTAATTACTTTTTCCGCTTCAGTATGTGTGGACAGTCCTGGTCATTGTGAGATGATACATATAAAAAGAGTTATATCAAGAGTCCACTGATATGATTTATGTTTATTAACAGTGTAATTGTGGAAACATTCCTTCAGCTGTCATGTTCTACGGGGTTGTCGCCTTAAATCTCTGCAAGTATATTCAAGCTCTAAATCTCACTGGCTGTCCGATGTTCACAGAGAAAAAAAAACACATTGCACCATAAATTGTCTGTTACAGACTTAGAGGGGCTCCAGTTGATTTCTGAGTCTCTGGAGAAAGGCCTTCACTATTAACCTAATAGTATCCATTTTTCAAACCGGTCTTACTATATTGTTGCTCATTTTTCAGTACCTGTAAGCATTTTTTCTTCTCAATTTGATGGATACAAACCAGATTTTGACCCTTGCACCTGTCGGTCATAAATTATGATTCCTGGTTTATGTTACTCATAATCTGAATTTAAACACTTTGGAAATTATTTTCGACACAAGCCCACAGATGATGCCGTGTAACATCCTCCTCTACATATTGCATTCCATAGAGACACATTGATACGCCATGCAGTGGGATTTCTATTTTCTCAGGATTAAAGTGTGATGAATGTTTCCTCTCAGTGCATATTAACTTGCCTACAGACCGTTATTCACATGGCGACATCTCTGTCTGTGCGTCTGAGAGTATCAGAAAAATGTCTCTCATTCTTGTGGGGAGAATTGAATTTGTCAGCACCACATAGTTGTTATAACTAATAAGAATATAGTACAGACTGACGTTGGTGGGCTCCATAATGAGGTAAACTCGGCCAGTCGTCACATCTCACTCATCTGCTGAGCAGAGACACGTATGCCTTATCTCGCCCCTAATTAACCAGCGATAGAGTGTAAAGGATCCAGGCTGGGTCTGACCACTGTAGCTCCAGATGTGTGTCCAATAATGAAGCAGAGCTTTAAGAGGTGATGTAATTTTTTTTTTTTTTTTAGTTTTTCTTTTTCAAAAGTAATGTTCACTTTATATTCAGTAGTATTTATCAGTACCTTTTATTTTTCAAGGTTAGGGATATGCTTGAATTCAAATATAGTCCTTGAAAAATGCCAACATAATCTGGTGTTTCATCTACACAATCACTCATGTAAACCAAAAATGTTTAATATTTGAAATGAAACAATCAAGTCGTCATATTTGTTTATACACCGGACAAAACATACACTTGAACAAAATGAACAAAGTGACAATATAAAGGAATTTGTAAATTTTATTGTTTTGCAATTGCATTAATAGCAATAATTTAGATGTGATGATAAAAGCTTCGAGAGTCTGGACGTTTTTGTTTTAGGTACCTTGAAAGTGCTTAAAAAGTGCTTTAATTTTACTCTTAAAAAGCAGTGAAACTGGTTGCTGTTTATAAAAATAGGCACCCAAAAAACGTTACTACTAAATCTACAATAATGATGGAGTGCATTTACAAGTTAAACATCTGCGATATGAAATGTGCAAACAACATGCAGACAAACACATTTTCATGCACATAGTTTAGATAATTAAGCAATTAACTTTGCTGGATATTCATCCACACTTAATTACATACAAACAGATATATGTCCACCAGCTGCTTCAGAACATCACGTTTCATATGACATGAAATGTTTCCATAATGAAATGTCCACCATTTGAAGGCAGTCACGCCTACTTTGACAAAACTGTTGTAAACACGCAATTAAAACAGTTGGTGGCGCTTTTAAAGGACAATTAAATCCTTGTTAGACAGCATAATAACACAATAAGAGATTAAGTTCTTATTGATACCGAATGAAAAATGTATGTATTTTGAACAGCGGTCACTCATGATGGTTGGTATGGAAGTAAGAGGTCGGCACTGCCAGACCCCGTGGTGTCTGCTGGGAGATATATTCCCCATGCTGCCCCCTCTGAGGGGAAGGGAGAGAGGGCAAACACATCTGGAGCCAATCTTTAGGATGGAGGATGGATGTGTGTCAGGATCGGACCCGCAACCTGGTTAGGATCAGATCGACCAGTTCATCTTGTCTTGGCACGCTTAAAACAGAAGTGGTCCACAAGTGGTTTCCGCTTGTGACATTAATTGTTTTTTTGGTGACGATGGTTTAGCTCAGTGGTTTGTAAGCGTCACCGCAGGAGTCGATCGACACTTGGAAGTTACAGCGTCACAATTACAAATGCCAATAACATTTCAGTGAAACACCTCTGCCTCTCAGGTTTCATTTGTTATTTTGTTTATCTGCCAGTCGCATAGCATGTGTGTCAGTCTGCACTGCACCTCTCGACTCCCACACATGTTGCGTATATTATGATAGCAGGCTGGACCCTCCTCACATCACCGGCAGCCCCTCTCGCTGGCACAGACAGGCGGGCGATGAGCAGGAAGGAAATGACATCATGGCGTTTCTGATAGAGGCTTGGCACAAAGCACCGGCAAATTATTTAAGCTGCATAGTGTGAATTCATGGAAGTATAGATAGGATATAGTTTTTTAATGACATAGCATTAGATTGATGCACATGGCTGGAAAAAAAAAATCAAGACCATGAGAGTTTTTGAAAATATATATCAGTCATTGAAAGTGCTTGAATTTCTATATTTTAGAAATGTACGTTTTTGATTTTTTTTAACTTACATTAGTAAATAGGCCATACGTTCCAATGTCTGCATGTGTGTCTCCCGCAGTTGCGTAACTGTTTCACGTGCCAGCCTGTTAGTTCTCATTCTAAAAATGTTCAGTGCTGTAACAGTAATTAACCTTGATCCGTGTTGGGTCCTTGAATTTGAGGGAATTGGGCCTGGAAATTCCTTCAAAGATGTCCTTGAATTTGATGTTTAAGAACCCGTGGGAACCCTCACGAACAAGCAGTAAATCCAAAGCTATTTCCTTGATAGCGTGAGGCCGCTGAGAAGTTTCATTTTGCACTGAAAGCGTCCCTTTCTCAACCACAAATTGAACATAATTAAGTCATTACACGATTAACACTACAAACGTGACACACACACACACACGTGTTTATTTTCTTTTGTTTAGTGTGGGTTTTGGGCGACACAGTAGATTATTCTGCGTGTCGTGTTACCTTTATGATTTATAGGTATTTCAGACCTGCTGCTATTTATTTAGCTGTGGTCACAGAGAATACAGATGTCACTCAGATCGACTTAGGAAAATGCAGAGCAGCCAAAACATAAAGTGGAAATGTTAACCCAATAACGCTAGATAAACAGTCAGCGGAGAGGAGCCAAAGACAACAGAGAGCGAAGGGAAAGTGTCCTGCTGGCATCAGGTTTCCCAGAGTAAGTGTTATTTGAAAAGCAGCTGAAGGGTGACACTCACTCTCCTCCCACCCAATCTCCCTCTCTCCCTCCCTCCTCACTCACTCACTCACTCGACCATCTGTTGTTCCCTCTCTTCTCAGGCTGCTCTAAGTGCCTTGAAACAGCTGTCGGAGCAGGGACTGGACCCGGTGGATGGCCCCATCAAGGTACGGTAGGACACGGCTCACGCCGAACACACAGACAGACGCTCCGCGCTCACTCAGTGGTGGATGTTTAATCAATCGGCCAATCAGGGTGGACAGATGCTAGTCTAGTGAGGAGCCAGATGTGCGTGGGATGTGTGCCAATCTGGCTTTTTGCAAATCCTCAGCGCTGCAGGCTGGCCCATCATCAGCTCCCTCCCCACCCACACACACACGTCCAACATTTCCGCTCGGCATTTTTCTTCCATAGGAAAGCAACAGTAGGCGTCTATATTTACATGCACTACCCTCCTGTCAGTGCTCGATACTTTGCATGATGGTTATCGCCACCGAGGCTCAGTCATGGCAGCAAAGAGGGCTTTCTCCACATGTACCTTCCCTCCACCACGAGGAAGGGAGGAGGAAGGACGACAGCGGAGAATGAAGTGGGAATGCTTCCAGGGAGGAAATCACTGTCAAGCATTTCTGGAGTATTTTCATAGTAGGTGTGCCCTGGGAAAAAAAAAAAAAAAGTTTAGGCAGGGTTGTTTTCTTGCAGCCTTGTGTCTCCTTTAGAGAGAAAGAGGAAAGGAACAAAGAGAGGAAAGACAACCGCAGCGTTTTAACAACTTAATTTACGTCACCATCAGAGGGGACGGGCAAATATGGCAGCAATTACACTTTCACCTGAGCAGTTAATTGCTCATTTCTCGCTCCAGTATTTCCCCTCTCAGTCTCTAAAACTCATTAACTCACCCATACTTTGCCATTGACACATCTTTGGTCATCAGGCTTCAGACTGGTACTGAGTGGTATACCAGATTAACTGGTATATGTTTTCTTTTTCTGTATGATATGACTTTTTCATATACCACCATACCAGTGCATAGCTGAAACAATTGCTGTAACTCTTCAATAGGCAGCAAAATATATCATATTTTTTGCCCCGAGGAGCGCAACAATCGGGGCAAGCTGTGAGTATTAATAGGGGACCCCTATTAACTGCGTACCCTTCTTGCTACAACAACAGTTAGAATTAATAACCCACAACTAACTCTCTTTAACAGAGCAAAACACCATGGCACACAACCATTTGTGACACATAAACTATTTGTAACACCACCGAACAGCATGTTTTTATATTCTATGTACTCCTGACAGTACAATAGGCCACTATAAACCTATAATAAGGCCCAGTCATGCAAAATAAATGAATAAATACTGTGAAACCACCAGAATCTTAAAAAATACTGTGATGCAAATTTCTGGTCATACCGCCCAACACTACTTCAGCTGCTTTTCTTTTCTCTGCACCCCCACACGTGAATGTCTTCACAGTCCTTTCTGATAAAAACCACAGAACAGGAGCCAGTTAGTGTGAAACAGACCGAGGTCAAGGACTTCTTAAGTGTCGAGACTTTCGGTTTCTTTGGACGTTGTCTTTTACAAGAATCACTCATCGAACTTTGAAAGAATTACTCGTTAAATCCTGGGATCTTCCCGAGAAACAACGTACAAACAAATTACCGACAGCGGGGGCTGATTATTAACAAGGTTGCTCGAGTTCTCGGACAGAATCGGCCCTAACACAGTTCTATTTGTCTTTTCAGACCAGTGAACCATGTGGGAGGGAGGACGGACATTAAACAGACTAACTCAGGCACCACCACTCAGGTCTGCAAGGATTCAAAGGCTGTCGTCTAGGAGCTGACACCCCCAACCCCCTCTTTACACAACCCCCCCCTCCCCCTCCCCCTCCCCTCCCCTCCCCACCCCACCCTTCACCCCAATATCCCATAACCTCCAACCCACAGTGTCCC
>JAOVVB010151418.1:0-11816 GCA_028570985.1 Heterobranchus longifilis | reverse complement strand
ATGCTGCTCCAGTGGACTTTGGGGACATTTCTCAGTATTGTATAAGGATTTTTTTATTTATTGATTTCTACCCTCTGTTTTACCACAGGACAGAGGATCACATGTCAATACACAGTCCTCTGGCCTAATATTGAAATATTGAATTCAGGCTGAATGAGAAAGAAAAAGGAAATGTTGTGATGAGGGTTTGATTAGCCGAGACACCTCAGCAGCTCTTCTACATTTCCTCATGCAGTGTGCGAGTACAATACGTGTCAGCACTTTCTCAGCTACTTTTGCCAACATAAATTAAAATATATACATATTAAACACAAATGCGCAGATCATTCATTTCAACTAATGTATTGGAGATCTATACGACATTTACATCTGCAAAAACAAACACACACACATCATAAAGGAAAACAAAAGAACGCAGGATGATATATGTGTGTTTGAGTATTCTGCTAATAGGGTTAACATTTATGACTACATTAATATTACATTAAAGCAGTCAAAGGTCCAGAATTAGACTAATGGCTATGTCAATGCTGCAGCTGAGTACGTGCACACTAAATATGAAAGTGTTTGAAAACGCTGGGACAGGGGGGCAGGTTTAACCGAGACACGTAACGTGGCTCAGTCTGTCCTCTCTCACAGTTTTTTAAAAAAAAAATCTAATAACCTGAAAATGCTCATGTGGATGCATGACATTTTCCACACACACGGAAAACAGTGCTCAAGTCTACAGCCATGCTAGCAGCTCTGTGGGGCTGTACAGTGGTGTGTTGTGCTAAATGCTATGCTAACATGCTCACAATTGCAATGCTAACATGCTGATGTGAAGCAGGTAATGTTTGCAATGTTCACCATCTTAGTTTAGCGTGTTAGCATGCTAACATTTGATAATTAGCACCAAACAAAGTACAACAGGCTGATGGAAATGTCATTAATTTTGCAGGCATTTTTTAAGATATAAACCAAATCGCATTTGGAGCCAGACTCAAGTGGCCACTCGAAGAACTGCAGTTTTTGTCATTTCCGTATTGGCTTCATAGGGCAGAATTTGTATTATCAAAATGATACAACACGGCACCACAATACTCTACTACTATACTGAGCAGTATACCACACATACAAGGATCTTTTAAGTAGTGATTTGCCAACTATAGGAGACTCAGTGATCAGCCTAGAAATGGCAGTGAGGAGATATCAATGCAGTGGTTTACTAAGCCTGGCATGTGAGTACTGTATAGTTGAATATATAACGTGACAAAATGTTTAGCTAAACATTAAAGGCTACATGGATATGTAAAATGATATACCGTCAGCTTGTGTTGCCTAAAAAAACATGAACAACAACCAGGATTTCATCTTGTCAAATCCACTGAGCAGGACCCACTGTGTCCTCTTTATCCGCTCACTGTATCCTCTTCTCACTGCTCATCCATTTTGTCAAGGTCCTTCCTGGACAGTTGCTGAACAACTGCCACACTGAGGCAGTCTCCCAGGAAAAGAAGTGTTGCAGAGCACAAGCCACAGCAGGCAATGCGAGTAGAGGAGATCTGCTGCTTTACCCTGTACTCTATATATCAACACTATATATTTTTATACAAATCTGTCTCCTCCCTTTTGACTATCAAAAGAAGAGAAAGCAGGAATAGTGATCCCAGCCAAAAGTATTCATTAGAGATTCTGTAGCTGTGATCCCTGCTGCTCCTCTGCTGGATGTTGATACACTGCAGATGAAACACAGAGCCATCACCTATTCCTCTTCAGTGATGTACATTGTAATACTATAGTACCATAATAGCACCAAACTGCACCAAGTATTGATTAAGTCAGTACTTTCTAAATCCATGCCATTTTCCATCAAAAAACTGTTTGGCATAATTGGAATTTCTGCATTTATAAGAAAGGTGTTTTCAACATATAAGGATTGACTAATTAAAATATGGTAGAATGCTCCGTTTTCTGCATTATTGCTTTTCTAGTGCTTTTATTTTGAAGGTAATCATTCTAAGCTTTATGCTGCTGTTTGCAGACTTTGCTTTCTGCAAAGTTTGACGGTCCGGACCGCAGACTCTGTGGTCCAGAGAGGTAAGCAATAACTGACATCATTCAAGTATAACACGTGTGCTTGCATTATTATAAATTGTCTAATTATCTCACATGACTGACGTTGTTTAAGCACTGCAACTGCACCGTTCTGCACAGTGTAGAGGCAAAATGTATATTTGTTATACTTTATTAAAGATGAGCTGTGCTAAATGTATGTTATGCTTTATGTACTCAATAATCTTCTTCTGACAGAGAGTTGGTACACTCTGGGCTTTCTCACGTTAATTATAATATGTTTCTCGTCTACTGTGTAGGAGTGAGGCAGGAGCATCCTGCAGACCCTAACTGTTATCTAGCCATCAAGGTCGGGCAGAGTGTCTCCTGTCCCGCTCTTCCCACAGAATATTTGAGTATAAACCACACTGTGACCTCGCTCTTTGTCAGACGCACCCAGTGCACTTTGTGTAAGCCTCTGTCCTTTCAGCTGAAATACAATGATTCTGTGAACAAGAAATAAATAACCACAAAGACAGTTTGTCTCCAGATCTTGATTTCTTCAAAAGCTCACCAAGCGTTCATTGCCACAACACACAGTTTCTCCTTGTTTATGCCTGCCAGTTATTTCACTACAGTAAAACTGCATTTACAGTAAGCAGGAAAGTAGAATATTGATATAATGTTACACATTTACAGAATCGAGTTCACTGAATTCAGACATGCCAACACACACAGCCGGGTCTTTTACATTCAGCTTTGATCTGTGTGGTAGACCTCCCCACCACCCCCAAATTAAAATTAAAAATCTAATACAGTTTATTTTGACCATGAAGGCATCTGTATTTTGGTTTTTTCATTGGCTAACAGACTGCAGGGCTGACCCGCTTTTTTATTTTGTATAATTTTCACTTTTAAAAGATAATAGCATTGTCTTCAAATATAGCTTCCATCCTATTTTCTTTAAATATCTATATATACTGGATATGGGAATCCATGTTTATGTAGTTATTAACACTTTTGTGCACACTACAATACCAAAACATACTGGATATTAGTACTTAATCTATATTATATGAATATTTTGATGCAAAAATATTTTTCCCCGATAGCTTGTTTGTTGTATGTCCCACTGACCCAAAATACAGTGTAAAGATATTGCATGGGTGTAGTCTGCAGGCAGAACAGCACACCCAGCCCTGCTATTATTGCACCAGTGGATACAGTAAATACTGTATGGTGTAGTTTGCACTGTGTTTGCAACTTTCTCATGATGTCCCATGTTGAACTCTGCCAGGTCATGGCAGGTCTATGGAAAAAAAAATCCCTCCTGCTGCCACAGCAGGTAACTACAGTGCATTTGCACATGTGTAATCACAAAACAACAACAAAGAAAAAGTTATAAGATAGATCATTTGCCAGTCAATGTTTTCTCTGTATCTAATGCAACCACAATTGCAGTGGAGAAACTACTGCTAATGATTAACTTTCAATAAGCTAAAACCTTCCACAGGCCTGGAGTGAATGAATGTGGATGGGACAGATTCATCTCAAGCTCAGGGCTGTTGAAGCCACACGGGAGGTTTGAATGTTCTCCACCCACACCTTTCTTTTACACTAGATGTCACCAAAACATTGATTGCTGTATTTGTCATATTTGTGGTGGTGCTTCCAGTTTTTGTCCTGCAGAGGGAACTCTTCTTTTGCACCAAGATAAGACAGCTGTTCCCCTAAAACATCTGGATGGGAATAGGGGTATGAAAAAGCAAATTGACTGCCATTGTGTACACAGTTCCAGTTGTCCAACTTTATAGGAACTCCAAAAATAACTCCTCATCAAGCCTGAGTTGCACACAATAAGCACTCTGGTCTGAGCTGCAATTTTGCTCCCTGGTAAATGGAAGGAAAGTTAAGTGAAAAATAATGTATCTGCTCCCAGATCCCTGTTGTGCACTTAGAATAATGCATTTTTTTTTTTTTTTTAGTATGACAGCCGATGTGTGCGTGTTTGAGTGACTACGCACAGAGCAATAAGTGTATCCTCAGTCCAACAGTGAGCGCTGCTCTGCTGATGCTGCTCCGCATACCGGCGCAGCTCTGCCTCGGGACAGGGACCACACATCAGGTAAGACCGGCGTTCTCATCTGCAGAGTGGAAAAATAAGCATGTCAGTGTAGGGAATCTAACATTTTCAGATCGGGTTTGCGTGTGTCAGAAGCATGTCTGCATGGCTGTCCCGTTCTTTCACCCGCAGTAAGGACAACATATGCGCATATGCTGCGAGGGGGAGCTCGGCAGTTTGCTGCAGAGCTAAGACGCTGCATGGGCGTAGTCCCATCTGCATTTGGGCTGCAGGCAGAGCAGCATGCCCAGGCCCGTTATTACTGCGCTATAGTGGCCCAATGCATGGGTTGCATGTTTACTTTGCGCCTTTAAAGGTTATACGCATCTTATGTTTTTTTCTGCATGAATCAGTGATGGTTTCCTGGGGCTGCATGTGCCACTTTCTCATATTGTCCCATGTTGAACTCTGCCAGAAAATAAGGTGGTGTGAAGGTTATTGATCTGATCGACACCAATCGCCATGGAGCTGCAGCTGTTCGCCACTGCCTGTCTCCTGTTTGGCAGGATAATGATAACGCATCAAACTACTCACAGTATGTTTCATTCTTTTGTATTTGTTTATGTTTAGACTGTTAAATCTACTGAAGAAACATTGCTGTTCTTTGAGGTCGTTGAAGCCAAAGTCAGTTTGATGTTGGTCACTCATCCAAGTAGGATTGTATAAAGGCCTATTAGGCGATATGAAAAAGATTAATACAAAAATAAATAAATCTAGTAATTGAAACGTAGGCTAAATCAATTTGAAATTAAGTCCAGATTGTCCGTGACAGACAAACATTTAATAGGCCTAGCCCACTGCACTGTCATACCCAATTCCACCACATAGATCAGTAGTAAAGTTTCATTAGGATGATGTAATCCTAATGTAGATGTTTAACACATATCCATACCACCTTTATTACATAAGTTACTTTCAAGACAAGTTTTACACTGAATTGGATGCGAGATGGGAAGAGAGTCAAAGAATAAGCAGTGGTGGAGGAAGTATCCAGATCCTTTACTGAAGTAAAATTACCACATTATAAAAATACTCTGTTACAAGTAAAAGTCCTGTATTGAAAATGTTACTTCAGTAATGTAAGTATAATCAGGAAATTGTACTTAAAGTATTAAAAGTAAAAGTACTCAATGTAGAAGAATTGATTTCAATAATTATTAAAATAGTTGCCAATTAATTTTCTGTCAATTAATTAATTGACTAATCATTTAAGCTCCACTTGTATTTATTGTTGGGGTAGTTTCATTTATAACAAAACATCATATTTTATAAACTCTGCATGTGTTTCTTGTGCAATAAACACTAACTGTGGAGTAAAAAGTACAATAAAAAGTAGAATATTTTCCTCTGAGATGTAGTGGAGTAAAAGTATAAAGTAGGCCTAGAATGAAAAAGACTCAAGTAAAGTACAAGTACCTCAAATTTGTACTTAAGTACAGTACTGAATAAATGTACTTAGTTACATTCCAGCACTGAGAATGAGTAGGCCTAGATACCCTAAAAGCTCTAGAGTGACATCACCCCCTTGGACTTTTTCATGTTCTTTTAAAAAAATTTTTTTTTAAAACAAATATCTGCAAAGACCTTAATGGCCTCTAAGACACAGAAGTACTGTGGAGCCCCAAAATTCTTCAAAATAATAAATAATCATGAAATAAATAATTATGTTAATAACTTGTGTAATTCAATGACTTCTGCCACATTTATAATTTGAAAGATGTTCCTCAGAGAAAGACATACAACTCTGAAGAGTGTGCTAACACTGCTAACACTAGCTTGATGCTAACACTAGCTTGATTACTTAGCATCAAGCTAGTGCTAACACTGCTAACACTAGCTTGATGCTAAGTAACCATCTAAGATCACACACCAGCCTAGCTAGTTAGCTGGCTAGCTTTTAAGCTAATGCTTAAAATCTAAAGGGTTTAGTTTCTGTGTCTGTGTACTGTGGTTACTTACAGCAGCCGCCTTTAGTTGGTTAATTCAGAATAACGTTGACATTGTTGTTGTTACTCTAGCTAACAGGAGCTGACTGGCTACATTTTGGTAGCATGGATGTACTAATTAGTTTGGTAGCAGTTGTGGAGCTTGCTAGCTCATGGAAAGCAGGGGGCATGTGATTGGTTGAAAAGTGAGAGGCTGGTGACATCACCAAAAGTGACATGTGTCATGAAATATGCATTAAGTTAAAATACTGAAATAAAATCTGAATATCCAATAAAACTGTTTATTATGACAATAAGTATAGCTATGTTTGACATTTTATAAATTGCGGTTTACACATTGTATTCAGTTTATTTATTTCATAGTGGCTCTTTTATTACTTAGAGACACTTTGTTCCATAAGTAGGCTATGTTAATGGTCTGTTAATGGTCTGGAGCCAGCAGAGCTGAACAAAATTAATAATTTGTGGCTGCAAATGGTCAGAGCTTTGTATCAGTAGTAGATTTAAGGCTGCCATTGCTGCCAGAGATATGATAAAACAAGACAATATATGATAAGATAAAATAATATAAGAAAGGATAAGCCTTTATTGTCTCCCTTAGGATAAATTTGTCTTGGGCATTCAAGAGAACACAGGTGACATAGCAGCACACAGCCTCTCCATATACGCACAATAGAGATGTCTTTATGAAAATATTGACTCATTCTTTGGCTTTATGTTTGTAATCATTGTGCTGCTAGAAAATTAATCTCTACAGTTCTCTCACAGACTGCAGCAGAATTGTCTTCAGGATTTCTCTGTATTTTGCTGAGTTCAATTCACACTGACAAAGAGAAAATATGATTCATATCCTGTTTGCATCTCTTTCAGTGAACTCAGTGTCTACGTTTCTGTTCGCTCCTCGCGGGCCTCAGATGTTTCCGTGTCTAACTTACCTGGAGCGAAACGTCAGGGTGGACTGTGAGTTTCCACCCACCTACCAGGTCCCCGGCCCCTACTGTGAGTATCGGCAGGACAGCCGCCTGGTGGGCAGCACCTACCCCAACGCCGTCATCTATGTGACCACAGAGGACCGCAGGAGGAGCAACGTCAGCCTGGTGTCTCCTAATCTGTGCCGCCTCACCTGGGCCCCGCTGGCTGATGAGAAGCCGTTCACGTACACCTGCAGGGTTTACCAGGGCAACAGCTGGAAGGAGAACAGCATGGCCGTCCATCACAGTGAGTAGCACTGCAAGCTTGTCATTTGTTTCCTCCAAACATCTACTGAAACAATATCTACACTCACATTCTGCTCCGTTACAGGGATTCTTCCAATCTGCTCTGCAATCAGTGTAATGTTCAAATCAGCGCCATGGTTTTTGTCACTGGTGATGTCACTTCCTGTGGCGGTGGGTCTTCTGAGTCCATGAACTCTCACTTTCACATGAGGGCAACGACTCAATGGACCTTTCTTGTGACTCTGGTTTGATGGTTGGTGGTTGACTCTGTGTGGGATGATTTTATTTTCTGTTATTTTATTTTTTTTTAGGTATGAGAGTAGAAGCCATGAAAACCCCTCTAAATAAATTATACCGGATGAAATCAACCTTTCATTGAGCATCAGGCTGCTCTTTAAAGACGTACCTGTGAGGTGCGAAAGGTTTTATGTGATAGACCTCATTCTCACCACTGTACCTTGAACACCATTGTTTCACAAAAGGGGAAAGAAATCACGACAATATCAAATGAAAGACATTGCAAACAAATGCAACAGTGAACAGTGTTGATTTTCTATTCTAATAGCAGGTTTCTAATCTGTTGCGTTGATCAGGTCTCCCTTGTAAATAAGATTAATTGGGACCTATCTATATAAATAATCATATTGTTAATGGCCGAATAAATCTTAATTTTGTATTTTTTGTTAAAGAAAAACAGATGCTTCCTATAGATTTCTATAATTGGTTTGATTATATGCACTTATATTAAAAATGAAGATCTTCCCTCAAACACTAAGAGAATAGAGAGCATTTTGATTGTAGTTATTGTGCTACAGATTCATTAAAGAGTGTCCATTAACCCCCTTATTTTAATTTGGATTATATTACAGTCTCGCCAGTTTGCTCAACTGTAGATATAGTATGTAACCTAGACAGGTATTCAAATGGCTGATATGGCTATTGAGTAATAGTAATGAATAACTGCTCAAACACTGCCTTTCCTGCTAGCAATGCTAATCTCTGATACCATCAGTACCTTTAAATAGAATAAGAGCCACATTTCCACCAAGTTTGTTACAAACCAGAACAGTTATTTTTTGCGTTTCCATTGTCAGAAGTTGTGGATGGTACCACTTCATTCTGTCCCTTTTTTTTTCTCGTCACCCCCCATTTTAACCTACATTCAAGAGTACTGTCTGCAATGGAAACGCAAAACAGATCTAGGATTTAGGTACCTGTTTGTTTTGTTTTGTTTTGTTTTATTTGTTTCAGACATTTAAAAACAAATCACATTGAACAAATATAAAGTATGTGTGAGGGTGTGGTAGAAACCTGCAATAGCTTATATAAAAACCACACCCAAAGGATATACAAAAGATAAAATGTAAATATACAAAATCACCAGTACATTTTACATATTAATGTAAAAGCGTGTACACACTGGGCGCGAATAAATTAATTCACACGAATGAGTTACATATAATCAATGTAAAGACGCGTTTAGACGCAAGTTCCGGCGCGAATGACTCGAACTGGGCAGCGCGATGACGTGCGAATGACGCTCATTCGCGTGAGTTGAAATATCTGAACTTCCATGGCGAGCGGCGGGAGTACTCGCGCGAATGAAGCGATCAAAACAGAAGATTCCAGCGTCCAAACTTGCGTGAATTAAGCGAGTGGATTATTTTATTCACGTCTGGTCTGAACACCCCATAAGGTTTCATACAAAATAAATGCAGAATTATATTTAAAAAAAATAGGAAAGAAAAGATAATATCAAAGAAACAGCAGTATATCTAGAGTAAAAACAACAGTTTCAAAACGTGATCTTTTTTTTTTTCCAAATCAAATGTTTTTGACATTTCAGGGCATTTCTAAAAGGTACTGTTGTAGGTACGGTTGCTATGGGTTACCAAAGGTACTATACCGAAAGTGTTTTGTGGAAACGCGGCTTTAAGACATCTGTACACTGGACCTCCATGTGAGGTTTACTTGTTTTAATAACAAAGCAGCTTGAGTACAGTCTATTTTCTACTTCTATGACTGCAATAAGACAAACACTTCACGTGATTGAGATGACCTTTGGGACTCTAATGTCAGCGCACCATGTTTCACTCAGTGCTTTGATGCTAATCTGCCCTACAGCCTAAAAACACATGCAGGTGTGTGACTGTTTTAACTGTTTGCAAAGTCTGTTTAATGATGCGGACGAGGCGGAGGTTTTAGCTCTGCAGCCTGGTAGTGAGACTGATACTGCAGCTGAATGAGTAGGCCCATTCTTAACTGATGGACAGACATTACAAAGATGATATATGGCGAGAACAAGTGTATTGTTTTGCACAGAAAATATTCATTAGACATCGCTCTCCTCCTGTACAAGTACGCATGTGGTAATCTACACAGTGTATGTGTAGTGCGAAAGAATATTGTAGCTGTATGTGTTTTTTTCAACGCTGCTTCCATTTCTAATATTATATGTTTACAGTGTACACGCCTTCCATACACACATTTAGGGCCTTTAGGCTCTCTTTATGCTGCTGATTTAATTTGAATGCTATTTTTTTTTTTTAACTTTGATGTCACATTTTTAACAATAATTGTGTCCGCACTGCATTTCTGTTTTATGTTGCCATTATTTTTCTGCACAGTATTATTTGCAAAGTGGTACTTGTAATAAAGATGTCTTTATATTTTTTCAAATAGATAAGTCAGCTTGTTTTGTTTATTTTCTTCTACCACCAAAGGTGTGCTAAATGCTATAGCAAAACTATAGTAACAAATAAAGGTTATGCACAATTAAAGTATCCTGTGTTTTCTCTGCACAAGTCACTGTTTCTATAGAATGCACAACATATTTGCCCTTCAAGACCCTAAAAACAATCACCAGGATCAGCAAGTGACTGTATTAAAGTTGAAGCTCACATACACCTCCCTCTTACACTAGATGGCATCAAAGCATTTACTCACTGTTTAGTGTTGATGTTTCCATTTTCTGTCCTGCAGAGGGAACCCTTGTTTAGCACTAGAGCCCCATAAAAACAAACCGTATCTTCATGGAATCATTGATCAATCTGCCCAGCAGTATATAATTTTAAGAATTCTTAAAATGCAAAAAATGCATTGTTATGTATTGTTGTGTTATGGTGTGTATGGCATGTGCTGTGTTGTCTTATATATGCCAGTGCCAAAGACACATTTCCATTTTATGCAACTCAAATGGACAATAAAGTTATCTGTATCTAAAGATGTTAAAATTAGCACTGCATATTAATACATCTGTAATGATATCCATTATTATAAATGATAAATGTGACATTCTTAATGGGGCCATTATGTGTAATAACTCATTTTGATACTAAGTACAACGTTAGATTTAAGAAGAAGATGTAGAAGAAGTAAAATATCTTAACACTTCTTCCACCACTGCACAAAAGTCAAACAACCTATTGTGAAAGAAAGGCTTGTTCCTGAAATACAGTCTGATATCAATTATTGGATGAATTTGAAAATAAACAAGCACATCATTAAAAAGTATTCATCACAAGAGGCAGAATTTCATGTCAGTTTCAAGAACTACAAGCATTCATGGTGATCAATGTTTAATTCTAATGTGGGAGATGGTTGTAATTGTTGGGGGATTCAGCAAAAGGGAAATACTAGGGAGTCACATTTTTTTGTAATTGCGATTGTTCACAGTGTGAGTGCAGCTAAAGGGTGTAAAGGACAAAAGTTGAAGAAACAAGCTCTTCAGAGAGAAGAGTTCTTTTGGGCAGCTGTCTCAGAACGGTGCTGTGTAAACAAAACTGTCACGGACGGTAAAGAGGTATAAAAGAAAAGCATAAAGCAGCTGCAGCTGATGTCACTTCCTGTGATAATAAGCATCGTGCAGATGCAGATGCAGACATAGTACAAAGGGATAAATAAAAATACGACTTCCTGTCCTTATAAACTACGTTCAACTCTACTTCACCAGTCGGCATCAGAAAAAAAAACTGTGCTCATCTTGTAGTTTGTAGATGAATGGAACATTTGAATTGTGAACTAATAACACAGATGACTCCTTACCCCTTAAAGGAGTACTCCGCCATTTTAATTGTACAATGTCTTAGAAAATAACCCTGATGATGTCGTCAAAGTTATCTCGGATTGGGTTTGAGATTTGAATTTCTCAACAGCTTTGTTACAAAATGAGGTGTGCTCTAATTAAAAGATTTAGTTAGGTGCATTGTGGGAAATGTAGGATTGGAAATACTGGGTTAACTTTACCCAATGGATTGTTTTGACTCACTAGTGTTATTTTTCATACCGTTGGGTTATGTATCCATCCTAAAATATGATTATTTTTATCCACAGTTAGTGTAAAAACAGCTTGAGTAGATTATAACAGGTCACAACCATACTATATTTAGTTAATTAATTCTGTGGAGATATAGGTCTGGCTATGTCGTGACCCGTAAATTATGTGGTGTTTTATTTTGTTAAGTTCTGTCTTGTGTATGTGTTTTCTGGTTGTCGTGT
>JAOVVB010151408.1:0-11816 GCA_028570985.1 Heterobranchus longifilis | reverse complement strand
CATAACGGAAAAAGGGCATAAATAGACTACATTAAATTATTACTTGGTACAGTAGCCTATCGGATCGGTGCATATACTTGCATACTTACTGATAAGAGCATTTTCTGCAGTATCGGGGGCATTTCTGATACTGGTATCGGTATCTGAACAACTCTATTGAAAAATCCTTGAATTTGATGTTTAAGAAGGTGTAGGAACCAAATGCATGCATGATTATTAATAGTACAAGCTAATGTTTATTTATCATATCAAATATATAGTTCTTAATTTCAAACCTCTTTCAATGGCACTTTTCTCCAGATAAGAGTTTCCGGCAGGAGCAATGCGAGGTGCGCAACGGTCCCCAGACAGATCCTAAAGGGGTGAAGACCTTCGTTGAGTGGGTGCCTAAGTACGCAGGAGTCCTCCCTAAAGATGTGTGCAAGTTGACCTGCAGAGCAAAAGGAACAGGATACTATGTGGTGTTCTCTCAGAGGGTGAGTTAGTCAAAAGAAGAAAAAAAAAGGGTGCAGTGTTTTTAATGTGGAGAAAAATGTGGGAAATGATTTTGTGACTGTTTGTCTTCAGGTGGTAGAAGGGACAGAGTGTCGTCCGTACAGCAGCTCGGTGTGCGTGAAAGGGAAGTGTGTACGGACGGGCTGCGACGGCATCATTGGCTCCAAGCTCCAGTTTGACAAGTGTGGTATATGTGGAGGCGACAGCACTGGATGCATACGTGTTGTAGGCAACTTCACCAAGAAAAGGTAAGAAAAACTTCAACTGTGCATTATAAGGATGGGACAATAATGGATTTTTATCATGGATCGCGTTAAAAAACACTCACAATAAATTGATTGGGGTGAATTTCCCCAATCTGTGATGCAATAAGAAATATTTGTTTCTTAACCCTCTGGGGTCTAGCCCTTTTTAAGGGCGGTGGGAGTGGGGGAAAGGGAATCTTTAAGGGGAGATAGCAGGTCAACAGTAGATCTCACATATAAGTCGTGAACATCATCTGAAAGCTGAGAACCTGCTCTGTGTGTCAAGGTTTTCTAGTCATAAATCTATAATAAATATATGTTTTGGTTAGGTGCCTATTAAATTGTGAAGGTTTAGAGTGTATAAGTGCTTAGAACCTTATGAAACATGTATAACATGACCATGCAAATGTTCTAATATTTCTCATAAGTTGTTGCAGCAATTTTGGGGTTGATACCATTTGTTACACAGATTTGGTGCACAATTTAACCATTTTTGACAATTCGAGAATTGATAAATATGGTTAAAAAAAAATAATTAAAAAACACCAAAATACCACATTAAAACAGCAAGACCTTGAGGAACACCATACAAAAATAATGCTGTGATTTAGTATCAAAAACTTTTGGCATTTGGAGATTTCTGTAAGAATTGCTTTTTTCTGCGATTGGATGGCGAGTACTTCTGTTCTGGAAGTTGCTCAGAAACTCCCTTATTGTTAATATACATAGGAACACTATACATCCTCTGAATGCTCTAGGTCTCTAGTTTGTGGTTGTAAAGTTTCATGAAACTGTGATTATCCTAGAGGTCATAATGCTGAAGACCCAGAAACACTGACCAATCAGAGCACACTGGGCTTTTTCTGGAGGAGGGGCTTAAAGAGACAGGTGTTAAAACCGAGCGTTTCAGATAGAGGGTGAATTCAGGTATATTCAGACAGACAGAATGAGAAAAATCATGTGTTTTTGAACATTAAAGTATGTAAACATGTTGTAGTAGAAACCCAGAATACAACCTGAAAATGAGCAGAATATGGGACCTTTAAGTATTTTTGACCGGAGATTTGGCTTTCTCATGCGTGCTTCTGCACATTATCTCGGACATGTCTTGGTGTCATGATTGTCTGTTTAGCACGGCTCGCTAATTTTCTAAATTTTTCATTTGTTAGCGGAGTGTCGCTAACTGCATGGTTTACATGATCCTGTTTAAATCACTCAATATAAGAGCCATAACAGCTAGAGACTTCATTCTTCTTGCAGCAGAAAGCCGAGGCTTCTGTCCATTCTACGCTGTTGATGACGTCATCACAATACGTGACATGCGATCCAAAACCACTTAACAAACTGTTGCAAACGCTGTAGCACTCTTAAAAATGAGCATATCTCAAAAACAAAAAAAATTACATAGTTTAAATAACTTATGAATTGTTAGGAGATATTTTTTTCATGTTTCTATATTCAAAACTCTTTTGGATCAATATATTTTTGGTGTTTATTTAGTCAAATTTGATGAAAAAACATGTCTTTATGACACAATTTCAATACTTTTATGGTTTATTGACTTACATAACCTTTTAGCTTAGATTGTACAGATTTTAGGGATGTGATACTCCAAGAAATGACATCACAATAAGCAAAAATAACAATGTAGGCACTGGTGGACCATTCAGAGGGTTAATATTCTATTTTGATGCAAAGTCAGTGATGACAAAGAACACACTGTATGATGTACTGATCTGACCTCTCTTCTACTTTCCCTCTTGCCAAACAGTAAGGGCTACACTGACGTGGTGAAGATCCCCGCAGGCTCCATCCACATCAAGGTTCGTCAGCACAAGGCCAAGGACCAGACGCGCTACACCGCCTACCTGGCCCTCCGACGGCCCAGCAACGAGTACCTCCTCAACGGCAAGTTCATGATCTCCACCTCCGAGACAATCATCCCGCTCAACGGTTCGGTGCTCAACTACAGCGGCTGGAGCCAAAGGGACGAGTGGCTCCACAGCATGGGGCCCGGGGCCCTCCAAGAAGCCTTGGTGGTCCAGATTTTAGCGACAGACGCTAAAAAGCCCCTGGATGTTCGTTATAGCTTCTTCATGCCCCGCCGGACGGCCCCGCTGCAGCCGTCAGCGCCGCTCGTCCCCAAACCAAAGTCGACCCCTACACAGAGCACCACCACGAGAACCACCACCACCACCACCACCACCACCACCACCAGTAGCACCACTACATCGTCCTCCGCTCCCCCTGTCCTGGTCCCAGGGCCACCGACGGCTTCAAGTCCCTCCACCCCAACCCCGGGGCCCCACTGGGTAACGGGGTCCTGGATGACCTGCTCCAGGACTTGTGACACTGGCTGGCAGAGCCGGACAGTGCAGTGCAAGGACCAGGATGGGAAACTGTCCAAGGGCTGCACGTTAAGTGTCCGACCCTCCGCCTTCAAACACTGTCTGGTGAAGAAATGTTGAGGCGGCGGGAGGGCAAAAAAGATTCCTAAGACAAGAAACAATTCATGGGAAGAAGTTAAATCTGATAAAGGTCTCGAGTGCTGGATGTAGGACTATGGACCAATGAATTTAAGAACCTTGAACAGGACTGTGAATGTTGGCGCCTGGACCAGATACACAGAGACTCTGAGGCAGATTGTCCTGGATGTACGTGACTATACGCCAGAGGAATGTCCTGGAATCACAGTAGCTATGCAGAGAACGAGTAGAACGGAGGACAGCGTCCGTATGATAGTGACAAGTATCGCCCTGGCATAGCTGAGGACTTACATTGCATGTCATTTCCACATGGACAGTAACTGATTGTCTTTACTTCAGTCTCCAAACCCTGGAGGCTTAGTGTGTGTTGCCCTGTAATGGCATGCCTGTCGTGTTTTTATTTCATGCTATTCCATGTGTTCTAATCACTGTGGGGATCTGGAAGTCACACCCCTTTGTCTTTTGTCATGAGTGTGTCCGAGACAATAGCCCCAACGATGGGAAGCACTCGTTGTTCACCTTGTCGTCATTTCTGGCCCAATCGCAGCCCTGTCCCGCACCCGTCACACTACGTCCCGCATTAGTCCCATCACTTTCAGTCACTGAACAGCTCATGAAATTCGTTACGGGCAGAATGTTGAAAAGACAAAGTCACTGGATGGTAGGCAATCTTTGTAGCAATCTTCGTAGCAAGGTCTTTTACATTAAAAAGAAAACAAACCAACTTTAACCTACTTGAGTGCATCTCTGTGGCATTATTACTAAAACGGTGGTTATCCTTATCTTCTGATTGCCTGCCAATATTCTTCCCATAAAGAATTTTTCGAGCCACTGAGTGACCGAAATGTCCAAGTTACAAGAGATAGCAACCCTTTCTGCTACAAAGTTGCGTTCCCATACAACTAAACTGCATTCTCAGTTACGTTTCGAGGGAAACGTTCTCCCGGATTACGGTCGCAGTTTTAAACACTTTGTGACATTGTGAAATGATACAAAACTAGATCATTGTTTGGATTGAAACAAGTTTGCTACCTCAGAAAATATAATAACTAATACCCATATTCACACTGGACTAGAATTACCTGGGGACCTCATGTGATTTACAACCCCACCCCCTATTTGGACGGGATTTGTTTCTCTATAGGGGAGGTAGGGTAATTTGGTAATTACTTGCGCAATCCAGTAATTTAAATCCCGTCCAGAGCACACATGTGGGTGGTTTTTCCCCCACCACCCCGGCATTAATTCCAGCCACAAAAACCTGTTTTTCAGCGCACTCACTGGTTCTCTGATCATTTTAATCCCGTCCGGATGCACTTTGAAGTCAGTGTCTGTCTATTTGTGCAGCATTTGCTCCATGTCAGGCTTAGTTGCGGGCGATTTCAATAGAGGAGCTGTCATATAGGACTTTCTTTATTTTGATGCATATGGAGGATCTCCTTACACCCACCTATACTCCGGTTTAGCAGCCCATAAGAAGAAGGCTTAAAATAAAATCCATCAGAAGAGCCAGGTCCCACAAACTGTTACGATGGGCCGTTGTAATGTCAGCTACAGGTAAGCAGTGTAACGCTGCCAGGTAAAACATAATTACCATAAAAAACACAGCTGTGATCCAGTGCTCACGTCCGCGGTGCTCTGCTGCTCCTGAATTGCAAGATCCTGTAAAGTATCCCCCACAGCTCTCAGCGTGTGCACGTTAAATGGCGGTTAAATTTCATCCGACCCCCTGTAATTTCATATTGGCAAAAAAGGCTGTCCGGAACAATGTGTTTAATTACTGAGGAGCATGGCTATCTTTTTTTATCACCCACGTCCCCCTGTAATACTAATCCTGTCCGATTAGGGCTTAAATCTGTATTTCACTCGAATTTACTGACATTATCCCCTGGATATGATATCAAGGCTCTTGTCAAAACTTGCCAACACAGACATTACGACCCCAAATCACAGAGATGCCGATTCACCGGGGGACTAATATTATCACAGGACCTCTGTGTTTGGAGAAATATGGTAGGTCATTTGCAGTGGAATTTTTACTTGACAAATTACGGATATGGCAGATTCACACAGGATTAAGATCACAGATGACCTCCGCAATTATTACAAATTGCTAAAGGTCCCCGGGTAATACTAGTCCAGTGTGAATAGGGCTTTAGTTTGTTAAATAACGTTGATTTTTGGTTTCACACAGGGCACGAATCACGGTCTCCTGAGTCTGTGTTTTTGTGACCCATCCACCCTGACCTCCTCTCCGCTGGGACTTCTGTGGAAATTTTTTGTAATACGTCAAAAACAAACATAATCCGGGAGAAAATATTGAGAATGCAGATTCATTGTATGGGACATTTTTAGGAGACCAGGCTGGAGATAGCTATGACGGTCCTGGATCAGGTCTACCCACATGCCCTGACTTTAAGCGTTCTGTCTTTATTTGACTGATCTGTCCAGCTGAAGAAGGGAAGACTGATCATAAACTATTTCCCGTAGTGGTGACTATTATGTCAAGAACATCCAAAAGATGCTTTCTGCAGAAGAGAAAGCATTGAAGGGTGACTTCACGACCAAGAATGAACGGGTAAACCCAGACATTTGGTTAATGAACGGTGCATTGCGTACTTCTCTTTCTCTTGAAAAGTTTCTCCGCTCCGCAACAACTTGTTAAGAAAGTTCACCCCAAAGACAGAAGTCACCTGTGCAGCTGGAAACATGGTGTGATGGGATGGAAAGGGAGCGTACAGTGGCCTTCAGAGAAGGTTAATGATGACTCAGATTTTGGGGCAATGCTTGATTTTTGGTGTGTGTGCGTGTCTTTGTGTGCATGTTATGTGCTAGCACATTCATGTACCCAGTGTTTTAAGCACATACCGTATGTACCGTGAACGTCTTGAAGCTTCTTCACTCTCAGTTCCGTTTGTATCAGTCATTATGCTGGTGCTGGGAGGTTTTATTGTGGCGGTCGATATCTGTTTGTTTGTCTGTTCAGGAAGCAATGCTAATATGACAATGTGTGCCCTGGATACTCGCAACGACAGCAAAGGGAGGTACTAATGCAGTCATTAATGTCCTTTTGCAATTCAACTCTTTCTTTTCCTCACTCATTCTCTACTTTACATCCTGTATTTGCAAATGATTGTTTTAATGTTTCCAACCCTGACGGGTGGTGTTTGCCACATTACAACTATTCAGATTGTGCCCCAGAACGGATGATTTTAAAGGGTCAGTTCACCCGAGTTTTGAGATATCCATCTGGTGCCTCCACCCCAGTAGGTGAATGGAATTTCCTTTGTGGTTTTTGTGGTAGAGGTTTTACATTTAAAATTCATCAGCAGAAACTTGTAACTCCAGAAACAATGCCTCGGTTACTTCAGACAATCCACAGACCTCACAGTTCTTTGAAACTACTTTCTGCTGAAAAAATAGTCCCAAATGACTACTAGGGGTCACTGATTCTGGAAAGTAATGTTGGTGTTGGGTTAAAGAAATTGTTTGACATTTTAGGAAATATGCATACTCATTTTCCTGCCGAGAAATAGATGAGAAGATTAGTGCCATGCCTGTACTTTAAATATGAAGCTAGAGCTAGGAAATGGTTAGCATAGCTTAGCATAAAGACTTGAAGCAAGGGGAAATGGCTAGCCTGTGTCTGTCCAAAGATTAAAAATATGCCTACCAACATCTCTTAATTAACACGAGATATGTTGTTTGTTTAATCTGTACAAAAATCAAAGTGTAAAAATGATATTTTGACCCTTTTTCTGGTTTTAATGCTAAGCTAACGGGCTGCTAGCTCTATCTTCCATATTGAACAGACATATATGAGTGTGGTATCCATCTTCTTGTCTAACTCTCACAAAAGTGAATCAAAATGTCATATTACTCCTTTAAGTGAAAAAAACGACAAACTAGCAGCATCACTAGATACGGCTAAGTTTCAAATCTGCCTTGCAATATCATGCTTTAATGTGGGTATTTAATCAAGGATGCATTCAGAGTGTAGACAATGTACATTACATATCAAATGGACTTTTTTTTTTTTAAATACCTTCCTGTAATTGTGATAAAATTCCCAGAACCTTTTATGTTTCCCTGTGTGGCAAACCTCACCCATCTGGCACCTGTGCAGGAGAAAACAATCCATACGAAAGGTTTTCAGATAGTACATGACCCGGGTCTACATACCACTCACACAATGTGCTCTGTTCTTCCCTCACACATGCAGATTTATTTACACAATGTAGACATGTTTTTACAAAGAGTAGATCTTTCATATATGTGTTAGTATTCAACCATATTTACACAGAAATGTACACATACACATTGAATCAATCCATCCAGCATTTGAGTATTTCAGGAACTCTCACACACTCTATACATACATACACACACGCACACACACGCATGCACGCACGCACGCACACGCACACACACACACACACACACACACACACACACACACACACACACACACACACAACCTACTCTGACTCTTCCAGTGGGGAAACCCCTCTCGCTGAACGACAGAAACACAGCACTGAACTTGTAATTTATTGTTTGTACAACTGGTATGTGTGAATAAAAAAACAATGAGATGAGTTTTATTTATTATAGTAATTTTGTATCAAATTACTATTTAATTTAGGAATATGACTGTGCAGAATCATTCCTTTGTAAGAATATAGTGTTTCTTTTCTAGTCATCCACATGAATATATGTACATAAAATATATATATTTAAATATCTTTGTGTGTGTGTTGTTCATTTTGTCACAGTATATACATTTATATTTTATTTATCTGGCGTGTGTTTTAAGTGTTGCAAATCAGTCACACAAGTTATGACGGGAGGACCATCGGCCTTTTACCAGAAGCAGTGGTGGAAGTACTCGAATAATAATCTTGCTATGTAAATATACTCCATTACAAGTAAAAAAAATATATATTTAAAAAAAAACTCAATTTAACTTCAGTAAAAGTACAGACATATCGAATAGCAATAGCAAAATATATTTAAAGTATTAAAGTATCAAAAGTACTAAACATCCACACTGGCCCCTTTAGGAGAATATACTATACATATATATGATTATTTGTATACACGCACACACATATACATACATACATACATACATACATACATACATACGTGTGTGTGTGTACACACACACATATATATATATATATATATATATCTTTGTATTGATACATGTAATCAGCATGGTGGGGGTATTTCTAATTTTAACAACCTAATATATCAGCAAGATTAGGTCTCATTTATAAAAACAAAAAAGGGTGACGCCCAGCAATATGTGGTCATTACATGTAAACATTTTTTTTTTTAAATGGAAATAAAGTTATAATAAAGTTAATATGAACAGTTGGTAAAATAAACAAAGTGTCACAGTGATTGTTGTGGGTAAAATTAATTCTGTAAACTTAATTTTTCATGATTGCATTTGTACATGTAGTAATTTAGATGTGATGATACAGGCTTTGAGAGTCTGGAAATGTTTGGTTTAAGTACCTTGAAAGTGCTTGAAAAATTGCTTGAATTTTACAGTTAAAAAGCTGTAGGAACCCTGTATATGAAAATGTCATGTAAGTTGAATATGGGGATGAATAGTCAGTTTTCTTTATTTTTGGTTTATTTGACAGGTACAGACCCAATATTCATAGACAGACTGCAATCAACAGCTGTCTGATGCAAGTATCACAGTTGAAACAAAGAAATTAGAAAAAAAATCTGTGTTCATCCAGATATTACCAAAAAAAAAAGAAAAACAAGTTATTTTCCAATTCATCCAAATGTCACCTGGTTATCATCTCCCAAACGTGCAGTCCTGACCCAGGATCAGCCTCCTCCAGCAGAGGTCCCAGTCTCCACACAGTCCATCAGTGTGGCAGGGCTGCCCCCCTGTGGCCAGAGGCTCAAAGCTTTCACACTCACAAACTCACAAATGTGATGCCAGGGCGCCACCTGTCGCCTCAACTTGTGATTGGTCCATCAAGTCATGGAAAATCCCTGCAGCAGTCTGGGGGATTTCCATAACGCATGCCTACCATCTACTGGGAAAATATGCAATTACAACTATTCACTTTTTCTGACCTGTTGCTTTTAAGGTGGACTTCCATAATATGTTCCTCCAGAGAGCAGAAAATCAAAATGTACACACTGCCAATAAGTTCTCTATGATCCATCTAGATTGTTATGTACTGTTTAAAAATCAATAACACCACACCTAGATCACCTCGTTGTTATATTATTATATGATATTCTTTTATTTTCAACATTATTCTATTATTATTTCTTAGAGATTTCATGTTTTCTTGCAATTTCATGTCCCTAAATAGTCGTTCCTGAACAGTGTGATTTTTTTCTTTGCTGTGAATGGAGCTCCACTTGTTTGTGAAGCCTCTGGATACACTGTTGATAATAGGATTTCTGCTTTGCCAGTTATTTTTTTAAATGAAACTCCAGCGTAAACTCTTCCTGTCTGTTGGAGTGAATGGACAGTCCGGGCGGGTGGGGGAAGACGCCGGAGGACAGGGGCTCTGCCTGCCTTGGTGTGAGCGCAGAGGCAGCCCGATGGGAGAACCGCTCCACCTTAAGACCTCAGCGGCCCCTCTCTGCTCCCTCTCCCCGGGGAGCAGAGCTGCCGAACCCCGGCCACGGCGCACCACAGCCGGCTTGGCACGGAGAAGGTGAGTACGACTCCCGGAGCCTTGGCCAGCACGATATGGTTACCATTCCGGACCTGCTGCCATCTCCCTTCTCCAGTTGCACTGACACTACAACACTGCTCCACATCAGCCTATGCTGCCTGTCACCATGATTTATGTTGGAATAGGCATGAGTTTAATAAGTGGTATGCAGCTCAGTGATGAAGTTAAAAAGTAGAGCACCACAACAGTGCCAGAGTTAGAGATTTTTATTTTATTTTGGCCACTCATATCATAAATGTATACACACATGTACTTTGGGTGAAATGTGACAGATATTATTAGAATATATTCAGTAATAATATTCGTGACTGTGTGTGTGTGTGTGTGTGTGTGTGTGTGTGTGTGTGTGTGTGGGGGTGTGTGTGTGTGTGTGTGTGTGTACATCTTGTGACAGACAAGCAGAGTTTGAAGAAGAAACCGCCTCTCTGCCCAAAGCTCTCTATCCTCCACAGTGTATGATTATTATGGCAACGCTCCAGGTCGCTGGTGCGTTTTCGTTGCGCACGGGATTTGGCCCCTCTCAGATCAAAGGGCCCTCAGGAAAGGGGTGGTCCCGAGGCAGGGGGATATATAGGAGGGACCTGCTCTCTTCTGACTGCAAGGCAACAGCAGAGAACAGACTAAACGGGCCAGCAGAGGAAAAACCTGCCCCCGAACTTAAAGAGAGCTAGAGACATCTGCTGAGGTTTGGAGAGAAAGAGACCTGTTGGATTTACCACCGAGATCCAGCTTTTATTTTCATTTAATGAAAGGACTTTTTTTTGCAACAAGTCAGACCTGCACATAACTTTAAATGCACTGGATTTGATCCCTTTTTAGATTTCTATGCGTGTGCGTAATTTTGGGGACAGTTTTGTGGAAGTTCAAAGACTTGGGGTTTGTAGCTTATAGTGGAAAACCTTTAAAAGGATTTATTTGCTTTCCTCATAGACACTTTATTATCAATTTGTCTCGGATTTCACAGTTATATGATGTGGGTTTTACGCGTGTCCATTGGTTTAATCGCCGCTCTGTGCGTCGGCGCGGCGCAAAGTGCTTGGGAGGAGAGCACCGTGGTGCCGGTCAGACTAGACCCGACGGCCCGGTCGGAGAGCGAAACCGAACCGTGGCGGACTCTCTCCGCAGAGGAGAAGGAGAAGGAGGCGGAGATGAGGGAGTACCGGTTGGACGTATTTGGCAAGGAGCTGGTCCTGCAGCTCGAACCTGACCAGACCTTCTTGGCGCCGGGGTTTGTCTTCCACATTGTGGGGAGTCCTGAGTCCGAACCGACACAGGAACCAAAGAGCGGAGCCGAGCCGGGTTGTTTCTTCTCTGGCACGGTGAACGCAGAGGAACACTCTGCCGCTGCACTCAACCTGTGCCACGGACTCAGGGGCGGATTCTACTTTCAGGGGGAAGAGTATATTATTCAGCCCCTTAACTCCAGTGACTTCATGGGCACCGAGGAGGATGTCCACATGATCCGCCGGAGAGGCCGGGCAGCTTTGGCTGAGGAGGGCAGCTCCAAGTGCGGGGTCAACGAGGACGAGGAGAGGGTGCCAAAGAATCTGGAGAAAGAAGCCAAGCACGGAGCCGCTAACGCAGACCAGACAGGTAAGACTGCAGAATGCGCATTTTACGCGTTATTACTCATTTCATTACAGAGACTGAAACTGAAATAATCGGCCAAAGAAACACAGAGAAAGTGATTTATTTACTGTGTAGAATGTTTACAAACAAGCTAATTACACTGGCTATAGTGAATATGCAGACCAAGCTGCTGTTAGTTTGGAGTTGTGCGTGTGCCAGGGAGCACAGCATGCGCAATGGACTCAGCTACCTTTTTGACAGCCGTCTACGCACTGAGATGAGGAAGGGAGGGGAAGAGA
>JAOVVB010151397.1:0-11105 GCA_028570985.1 Heterobranchus longifilis | reverse complement strand
ATGCCAATAACAGTGACTCACCCTCTCTCCTTTAGGTCCAGGAGGTCCAGCCACAGCCTGTAAGTGCAGAAAAATTGAGAAAATCATAGTAATTACCTGTGCAGCATAATAGCCTACAGGCTCTCGTCATGAAAGGACGGAAATGTGTACTTTAAAAGCCTTGGTATTCAAGTATCATATTAGTCCAACCATTAGCTTTTACAGCTCTCAAAGTTTAAGAGCCTTAAAGTGATAGTCTGGTGGTTTTTTTTATGAGGTAGCCTAATTATATAAGGGATAACGTAGAACCGGTCGGTCATTATTGTGAGTAGAACCCCGACGGGGGGTAATACAATGCGAGGTACAGTTGCGCTTGTGGGTAGAAAATTTCACAGTTGAGAAAATATGTCTCCAAATGAAAGCGATGTCTGATGGTTAAAGTGGTGAAAATATTTAAAATATAGTGATATCTTTTTTTTTTCTTAGGTGGGCCTTTTTCTGTTTTACACTGACTATGCAGAACTACCTCATAGAACAGCACTTCAAAACCTCTGAACTATCCCTTTAATGTCTTCGGCAAGGGCAGCCAATACATGCAAAACTCCTACTGATTAAAGTCCTCCTCCAGACACGTTTTAAAGTATGTAAAATGACTGTTAGGATTCATATTTTGTTTTACATGGTGTTCCTTCATTAAAATGTATTTAAAAACACTCTGGCCCACTCTGGCCATTGTTTTCCGTGGTCATTTGACTAGTACAAAACAAAGTGGTGATTGTTGTTAGTTGTTATGGTGACAGATTGCACCGGAGGAGAGCAGACAGCAATCTACAGGTTTCTTCTCTGTAAGAGGGAAAAGCTCTTACAACAACTTGCTGAAGGGATGCAAGTCGTGTGTTAGCATTATGCCTCTTCAACTGACAATTCAAGCAACGCAATGACTTGACGATATTTTGTCACTCAGGAGTTACTTTGTGCTGTTTGTTTTTTTTGGTGTCGCCACATTTTTCAGCCCTGACAGAATGACAACTTCCAGAAAGGTTGTCTGGGTCAAGATTGAGTAAATGAAGCAAAAAGTAAGCTCCAGTTCTTGCACTCTGAAACCAAAAAAATGCTTGCAACTGTATTTTAGAAAGCTCTACACGTGTGTGTGTTATCATAATCCATTGCAGCTGTGGAGCTGGAAAATGCAATGTCATTTCATCTGTGTGTGTGTGCGTGCATGTGTGTGTGTGAACAAATGGTGCTGAGCAGATGGGCAAGTGTTGCCTGGTTATTCATCAAACTAGTGAACTCAGTGACAGTGTCACGGAGGCTCTGTCCAAGGTGCTGAACCTGAGGCAGTCAGCATGAAGGGGCCGCTCGACACACTCATCACGATTCATGTCAACATTACAAACAGCAGCAATGGCAGCAAATACAGAGTTCCTAACAAGCAACTTTCATCTTTGTGTCTTTTTCCTCCAGACACTATTTTACCAGCAGAGAGAAACTACAACACTGACAATCAGAAGCTCTTTTGCAATGAGTTTAAATGTGCAACTGTCAGAACAAACATCGAATTGATTGGATCGGACAATTTGGAACCGGTGATTCCCATCCCTACCTGAGATATAATGTCAATGCTTTTAAAGCCACACAAAAAGCTACTCTAGTTTAGCTTGAGAACAGCTGCCTTCTACCATACATTTGATAAAACGCCTCATAGAGGCATCACGCAAAGGAGTACGATGATGTTTTACAAGCAAACACTGTCCTGTAACTGAACAGTCAAACAGACATTTCATCTCTGAAACAGCTGTTCCACATCTGTACCAGAGTCACTGATTTCCTATCAAAATGCTTAGAAAACATTGCAGTTTTGGAGTTGATAGCTAGTAAATGTGTCATTATGAAATCTGGCAGCAAACCTGAGACTCGAGTTTTGCATTACAAAAAGCTGCACTCCAGGCTACAAGGTTTGATCGCTCCTGGCTCAGACGAGCAGGGATCTGCAGCACAGCAGCAGCTAATTAGAGTACAGTGCATGTCATTTTACAAGATAAGGTCAGGTGCACTTATAGATTACTAACAGTTTGGTAGCAGTTTAATAAAAGTTTATGTGCTAAAATATGGCCATTCAATCAATGAAACTTTATTTATATTTACCTTTCAAACAAATCAGCATGCACCTCAAAGCGATTGACTAAGGATGTTAAAAAGAAAATACAATATAACAAAAATAAATCATAATGATCGGCAGTAAAATGTTGAAGTAAAAATAAATACTAAAAAGTATAATAAAATAAGTATAAATACTAAAACCACAAAATTATAAAACACAACATAAAAGCCAGACTAAAAAGAAATATAAAAATATCTATATTTTCAGCTCCTCTCAGATCCTCTGGGCTGTTCCAACGGCTCGGAGCATAACGGCTGAAGGAAACATCGGCAGATGGTTTTGTTCTGCTTTGTGGACCAGCTAAAAGAGAAGAACCAGAGGATCTGAGGGGCCTCCCTGGTTCAAAACTAATAGCACCTCTGAGAGGTAGTCTGGTGCCCATGTAGTGCCTTATAAACTAATAAAAGTAACTAACAGGTAACAAGACTTTAAAATAGGCGTAATGCGTCAGCATTCCTTTTGAATTAATTGTATCTGATTTACTGTATTCCTCGGTAGACCAGAAAGGAAAGCGTTACAATATTCTAGCCTGCTAGTTATAAAAGCGTGCATCAGTCACTGTGATGCTCACAGAGAGAAAAACGACTGCTGCTGATATCTGCAGAGTAATGATACTGATACAGTGAATAAGAAAGTTGCATTGAGTCATGTCTAATAAAAAGTGAAGAACAGAGATGATTTCGACTCTATGTGATGAGCCCTGCAGAGAGAAAGTTATGAATGCATGTGACCTTCTCTGTCATTTTCAGTCTCACTGAGCTGAAATTTGGCTCAATTGAGATCCTCATCAGTAGAATTGGCACCGACTTTGTCACGCCGAGCCAATCCCTATTAACAGATGTCTGTCGTCATTCAAATACAGACAACTGGCAGGCCTTAATATTTCAGTGTCAGTGGTAAGGTAGTTGCCATTTGAAGGCCAAGTGGCGCTGGCAAATCACGGTTTAAGGCAAGCGTTGTGTACAGTATTTATTCTATTTATTATTACTTGGGCATGAATATGCCGTGTTTTGTTCTGTTTTCTCAATTTTCTGTGCTTGCTGTGACAACAGAGTTTCCCCACGGGGATGAAATAAAGTTTACCTTACCTTACCTTGAGCAGAGGCGGGGCTTACCATAGTGTAAGAGTTCAGGTAAATAGTAAAATGTTGATGTCTGTGTATTCAAGGGAGAAATATTAAATTCCAGCAATAATGGGAGCAGCTACATTGGAACATCTAGTTCTCTTTGCTTTGCCAATTCCTACCCAAAATTTAATTTGCATGATCGTGCATGATAAGATGATGAGCTCTTAGAACTTGCACGGCACAATATCTGTCAGTGTTCTCCAGGGACACTGCGACTCTTTTCTCATGGAGTTGTGAGTTTTTTTTTCTCTTAGCATTGCGACTTTTTCTTGGGATACAGGTATTTCTGTTGCATCGCAGATGCAGACGCTGTGGTGATAAGTTTGCGGGGATGTTCACGATATTCATGATGGAAGTTCACTGCGATCAACTTGTTGTGAGTGTTTTTTTATTGCAATCAATTATTGTCCCATCCCTAGTTGTTGGTGTTTGGGCTTTATTTCGTTACGTTTTGATGTATTTCTTGGCTTTTGTTTTGGGGTTTTAGTTTTTTTTAAATTTTGCTTTGTATGTTTTTGTGATTTTTTTTTTCATTTTGTATGTACTTAAAAAATAATAATACACATTTAATCAAAAAAAAGCATTCGCTAGGCTCTCTTTCTTGTTATATCTAAAGATATATTCTGACCAGCCAGAGATATTGTTTAAATCTCACCTACTACAAGATATATATGAATTGATACGAGACAATCCAGACCAGCTTGCGCCACTTGCAGACTGACAGGCTGCTACAGACTTTAATAGAACACCCGAGGCAATTATCCATAAATTTATGCAAGGATTTAGCTGGAATTCACATTCATGGTCGGCTCCTCTGTTATTTTTAGAATGGGAGGCACTACGGGCCTTCACAGGGTTTTCCCCCTATTTAGCAACAATTCTGCAAAAAAACTCCAGAGCTGTACTGCTTCAGATAATCTAGACCCGTGAGAGTAGAGTGAACACAAAAAAGAATGACTAAATATGTTCCAGACATGTGAAAACTCATTTTGCTGGGTGAGCAAGTGCCAGACAATTTGCTCTTTGAATGTCAATCAATAATAGTCGTATAACAGAAATCCCACTGAGACAGCGTGCACGGTAGATTGGAGCTCTTGTATTACTGCCTAATCCCAGCTCAAAATACCCACCAAATGGCAGGTTTATGCTCAATATTTAATATTACAGTAGGTAGCTCACTGACAGATATGTCATTTAATTTAACGTTGCATTTGTCTCCTGATTTTGGCTCGCATGAACATTGAGAGAAATGAATCCAAATATTCAACAAGTGCAAACTCGCAATAGCTGTGACCAAGTACGCGCATGCATCCATACGTTCATGCATTTAAACACACGCAACCTCACAAACCTTTGACCTCATTGGCACATTTCTTGCCTGGCATCACCAGACTGGGACCTCTCAGTTCATTTTTGATTTCCTACAAGACCTACAACCAATCAGAGCAACGCACTGACTGAGACACATGCAGGTTGGTGCATGGTCTGTTTTGAAACAGGAAAAAAAATGGCGGCCTGGTCACAAACTTTGTAACTTTGCAGCTAAACACCACACTAAAATCTGAAAACATTTTAGGAGAGAAATATGCAATACAGTACCAGAATCTTGATTCATATTTGATCAGCACTGCCTAGTTTGACTGTTTGATCCGAGTTTCTGCTGAAAGTCGCCAGTTAACATGGTCACTCTTTAATCCGTTACACCAGCATGCGGTCGGCACAAACTCTCATTTTACAGCTAAACAGAACATTAAAATATGTTTCTGAAAACATTTTAGGCGAGAAACAGGCAATGTAGTAACAGATTATCCTGATTCATATTTGATCAGCCTTTACCTAGTTTCCTGAGCATTGCGTCAATGGATAATGGCAGCAACCATCTTGTTTGATTCTCACAGTCTTAAACACGCCTCATATGAGATAAACAGTTGTGATTGGATCTACAAGTTTTTAGTCAATAATGCAAGTGAATGAAAAATGAACTTAGCAGAAAGGTGTTTTTCCGTTTTCATACAGATCTATTCTCACTTTCAACAGCCCAGATAGAAGAGCTAGCTGTGTTAGCACTTTGGACATTTTCACCAGGACACACAAAATGCATAAACCACGCCTAAACATTTCAAAGGTAGTGGGACATGTAGTCGACCCCATCGACTGTAGAGGCAAAATGAGAAACAGAAATGAGAGCAGGTCTGCAATTATATCATGTAATGCCATCATAGCACGATTTTACTGTGGTTGACGCTGCTGGATTCAATGACCCTTAAACACCCCAGATTTCTGCATTGCCCATTGGATTGACTTTACTCTGGATTTAACTAGACTCTAGTTAAGAGTGTCTATATTCTGATGTTTTCTGTCTGAGAGCATGCTCCTCTCTGCTCAGCCTCGTGGCTCACACTGCTGCAGCCTCCTCACAGATATCACTTACATTATCTGTTATAGAGACAGCTAGCAGCAGCATACAGTGTAACCAACTAACAGTTGGACTCCCGGACAACATTAAAAAGTGTACAGACAGAAGCGGGATGTCTGTGGAGCACCATGTGGGTTACAGGCAGCCCAGCCCAGCCCCAGGAGGACAAACAACAGCAGCCCGACCACGGCCCCTGAGGGAAGCCTCAGAAACGGCATCAGATGAAAACTCTCGCAGTAGGAAGCTAATAATAGCACTACAGACATGTTTTATCACTTCAGGCAGCAAATCACTCTGTAGCTGGGATCACATCCAATAAAAGCAACCGCAAAACCAATTTCATTGACCGTCCTCGTAGCCAGAGGCTGCTCGGTAAATACAGCATGTTCTCACCTTCCCTGGAGGACCGCTGTCTCCCTGCTCCCCCTTTAAGCCCGCCTGGCCTGGAGGTCCAGCAATGCCCTGAGGAACAGAGTACACAACGATGACACCGAGGGGGACCTGATAAAAACAGCACCGTGCGCACTACATACACAGTCGACTGCATGAACACAAACACTGGCACACAGAGACACACACCTGCTTTCCTGGTAATCCAGGTATCCCTTCTTTGCCAGGCACCCCGTCTCTTCCAGGGACTCCTGGTTTCCCTGCTTCACCCTGAGGAGCAGCACGTACTTCAGTGTGTTTAACATGTAATCACAGGCATGTGCGGTTTACATCACGTTTACATTTGAGTGCATTACAAAGGTTGCAAATCATCTAAAAAGATCTGTGCAGCTGTCTTCAATCCGGTGTACAATTCAACTAGAACACCACAAATGATCAATTCATATGGATCAGCAGTGTTGGGGAGTAACTAGTTACATGTATAACTAAGTTAGTGTAACTACAAAATAAATGTTGGGGGTTACATCCGAATAAAAAAAAAGCATACATGTAGAATATAACATTTGTTCTGTTGCTTTGCATCTTTTCTGTGTGCAGGAATATTTTTTAAGACTTTTGAGCTTTATTGCCTGGTTTAAAACATGTGTTAGAAAAGTAAACAAAAAGTAATCAAATGTAATTAGTTTTACTTTACTTACATTACTTTGATGAAGCAATTAGTTACATTACTTATTACATTTTTAACAAGGTAACTAGTAATCTGTAACCTATTACATTTCAAAAGTTACCTTCCCAACACTGTCGATCAGTAAAAGGGTTTTCCATTATTTTACATATTTAAAAGAGTAACTAAACCCCCAAACCACTTTTTTCAGCTAAAAACCAACATACTGTATATGGGTATTTAGTAGTGTTTCTCATGGATTCAGGTCCAAATTGCCATTTTAGTGGAAAGTATTTGAATTCTATATTTTTATTGTGCTATAAATATGCATAGCGACTTCCCTCTGGTTGAAACTCGGCTATTGCAATTGAAGTTTGCTATTGGCTGATCAGGTGGCAGGTGACGTATATGGTAGCAGCTTTCGTCACCAACCAGCGTGGTTGTGTCTCCCAGCCCTGCCCATGTTTTTTTCATGTTGTAGAGGCATTTTCTTTTATTTCCAGGGCAGAGGCACTTAAGCCAAATCTCTGGGGTTTAGTTATATATTTATTTTATAAAAGTCATATATTATTACACAAACAGCCAACAGTTTACGACAAAGATGAAACCAAGAAAATGGTGGTAGAAGAGTTGGTCACTCTAAATAAAAAAGTCAGTACAGTGTACGTGACATGCTGGGAGGATTTCTTGTTTTTCAGCTGAAGGTGAAACAAATCACGTGTTCTGTAACCTGATTTTTTCTAATTCTGAACACAAAATGCAGCTGAGGCTGCCATTTGTCAACAAAAGCTTGGTACACTACACTTGTTTTGGCATTTTTATTTAATTACCTTCCCATTTTCAGTCATAATCTTTTAATCAGTTTTTACAGTTCCTCGCTGTGCAGCAGTCAGACGAGGATCACATACTCACCACCTGCCCCGACAGTCCTGGAGGGCCCTGTGGACCCTGCAGGCAGAAATAAACACAGTGGTAAGAAGGAATACACACCATGAGATTTTTGATTAATTTAATGAGAAAACATGAAAGCAGTTTTTCCCAGAAGAGAAGCGGTGGGGATACTTACGACAGCTCCGGGGGGACCTGATGGTCCTGGCAGACCCGTGCTCCCTTGAGCACCGGGAGGACCCTGCAGACAGAAGAAAAAAACTTGCACACTGTTCTTCAACAAGTTCACTGGCTAGATTGAAATGTAATTAGGTACTAGGACTTTTGAACCTCTCGTCTAAAAGATGTCAAATATCAGTGGAGTTGTTTTACCTGGACGCCAACACCTGGATCTCCTGGATTACCCTGTGACACACACAAACTTTTTTATGACTTTTGCCAGCAAGCAACAAACCAAATAATTTCAGTATACATGCCGTAACAGGAGGCACACAGAGATGTAGTTAACTCACCTTCACACCTGGCGGACCTGGAAGCCCGTTGGGACCCATGGGGCCCTAATTAAAACACAAACCACAAACATGTTAACTGCTGCTGTTAATGTGATTGTGTACGCATGCTTCGCCATGTGTGTGGTACTTACAGTTGGCCCTCTTATGCCAGGCTCTCCTGGGTTTCCCTAGAAGCAAAATGCAAGTCATATACAGTACATTCACATCAGAAAATACACACTAATGCTGCACACAGCACATGGGCCACATTTTAAAGGAATATTTAGACAGCTTGGAAAAGCTTATTTGCTGTCTTGCTGAGAGTTAGATGAGAAGATTGATACCACTCTTGTGTTTGTCATTAAATATGACTTCCTGGAGTCTGCTGATTGCTTGGCAACCTCACGGTGATGACAAAACTCCAGGAAGCCACTGGCCTGGCCCACTTAACAAATAGTCCTGCATATGATTGATTAAACAAATGAGATAGAACTTTATTTATGAGCGCTCATCCACGTCTAGCAAACTGCCTCATGAACGACTCTTTTGGTTGTGTATTTTATTAATACTACCCCAACCCCATTCCCTATTGCTTTAGAGTTTAGAGAATATTATAGATCCAAGATGAGACTGACAGAAGGGCAGGACTCAGAGAAAAAGTCACAATTATAAATCCATCTGCTACTTCAGCACAATGGACAGCGCCATGGATTTATCAACACAGCACAGTTAGGCTGCTGATGTTTCAGAGCCATGGTCGGGGCCGTAGATTCTAACTGTCACAAACAAACAAAGGATCAATGAGTCAGTCAGACCAGAATAACATATTCATTCCCTCTGCCCCTGCTCTCTCTGCTACTAGGGGATGGAGAGGGGGGGGTGGCAGGTTGCATTTCGCAAGCCATGCCCACTTCTGAGCGAGCCAATCAAATTCAATTCAAATCCCTCTCTGAATCTTGATTCACTGAAGATGCTATAACTGCCATTTCACTGTGACTTTAAAATGTTGATAAAGCTACATGCTCAAATGTTTATGTTGGGGAAAAATCTGCAACAAAAAATTAAGCTTCTAACAAAACGTGTAGAGCATGAACAGTGCATGCTAGAGTTAGGGGCTCAGTGAAAGGTGTTCTGGATAAAAAAATATCCACCAGATGTGTGATTAACAGTTAAAATGCACCTTGTCCATGAGTCGACATTTAAAGACATCCTAATGGGAGACCATCAACCTCACATGGTTAGAAATAAAAAATAATACACAACGAAGGTCAAATCTAGCTTTTCATGTTAATAGTGCCGTCGTGGTTTGCTTACTACAACTTGTTTCGGCAGCTAGAGTTTGTAGAGTTTGTAGGCTGTAAGTGTGTGCAGTGTGCGGAGTGTTGTGCTGTGACGCCAAGGCATTTTATCAACAGGAAGACGTGACATTCCCCTGGGCTTCTGCTCGCCAACAAAACAGACAGCCGGAGGATTAAAATAGGTCCCATTATTCATAAAATGTGAGACTGGCACTTTCATTCTTACCAATTTGCATCCCCAAACAATTATGTTTTTCCCACAAATTCCAAGGAGGGCTGCAAACTAGCCACGTTAACACAGATTGGGCTGCTACAGTACTGATAAGGTCAAATGAGATGTTTAACTTAAAAGTGACAGAGGCAAAAGAAAAAAAGAGAGAGAGGGAAAAAAGGCATCAGCAGTCTTAACTTACGAATATGAGCAAAAAGGGGGAAGCTGTTGCACTCGTGGTAGTCAGAGGAAGCAAATAGGTAAACACAAATACAAAAAAAATTTACACAAACAATGGAGTGTTTCTGGAGAGTTGCCTGTGTAGAAACTGAAAGAAACTACATAAATAAATTCAAAAAGTCATAATAAATCTGTATATTATTCTAAGTGCTGTTTCTTGTTGATGGAGAGGCATCATCACCCTGAAGTTTTGAGTCTAAAAGCTGCACCACCAACAAATGTTCCCAAGGGTGGAGTGCTTTTGTGCAAAACAACCCAGAGACCGAACTTTGAAATGTCCTCAAGAAGAGTTAAAAGGTGGCAAAGCTGACACCAAGTGCAGTGGTAGTCATCACAGAAGCCCCAATACTCAATACTAAGATAAGTTCCTTGTGCCCACTATCTTCTCAGCAGTGATAAGATTAAAAAAAAAAAGGTTCCCAAGCACCTCCACAGTGCAGAAGTAATACAGCAGAAGGGCAGCAAGTTGAACTTACGTTGTGGCTACATTTAAAGATGGGCAGATACGTCTTCTTTGCGCTGTTTTGTCCAATTTGTGTTTATCCAGCAAGAGCAGCAGGGTAAGGAGTAAAAGTTAATTTGTTGTTCCTGTTGGGGGAAAAACTAACAGAGGAAGCACGGTCGCCAAGGATACAAGCATCGGCCAGGTAGGGCTCATCTTCACCGGGACACGAGGATCTCTTGTAGACCTCAAGACGACAGAAAAAGGCGAGAAAATGAAGAAAAACAGGAACCTCGTTTAGATAAATAAAAAAATGGTACTCGTGTTTAAAAAACAAAAAAGCTGCAAATTTCCATCATCAGTGAATTGTTACTCCATGGTGGGACTGATGGGTTTTTTTTGTTTGTGTGCAGGAGATCAGTTTAGTGCATGCTGTCTGATTGTGTGGAATATCCAGTCCATCTTGGTGGTCCATCCTCCATGGTGAGCATCGTTCATCTGTTTCATAAAGTAGTCCAACGCCTCCTGCACAAACAGAAGAAAATACAAGAGATACATATGTAGATGCAATAATCCTGCAGAGGTTTCAGAAAGCCAAATGTGAGACTTGAAAGACACCAAAATCACATCGGAACAGAATATGAGATATACAGAGAAAAGCCCAGTGTTTCCTGGCAGGCTGCCAGAATGGGCATATTTTCACATCTAACTCAGTGATTTAAGGATTTAATTCAACCAAACCAGAGTAGGTGATTGTTGGAACAGTGGAAAGACGGTTTGGGTGAGTTTTATTTG
>JAOVVB010151387.1:0-11816 GCA_028570985.1 Heterobranchus longifilis | reverse complement strand
TCATACACATTATTATGTGCTCACTATCATATGCACATACAGTACATACATACGTACATACATACATGCATGCTTAAATATTCCATGTCACATGCTCCGCACAATATGCATAATATAGACCAAATAGCCATATAACCAAATACAATACAATAAAATTGTCCTATATATATATATATATATATATATAGGAAAGGCAGAAGACACATTGTTGTGCCTTCTTTACCACACATTCATGGATTACTGTCCATATAAAGTTCTCAGTGATATGTCCCTCAATAAACTTAAAGCTGTTGGCCCTTTGAGTGCTAGTCCTACTGACTGCTCGTGTCTAAATAAAGTCTTTAATCAGCTTTGTAAAGCACCTGCTTATAATTAGGAGTTAAGACAACAGAGCACCAGTCGTGTAAGCAAGTTAATTAAACAGTCTTTGACTGATACAGAGACAGTAGTGTACAATTTAAAGCACATCGGATCCACCAACAGGGAGACAAAGAACGAGAGGATGTAATTATCCATAACACTCCTGCTAAGTGATTTCTGCTTTCTTTGTCCTTCAGAATTAAAAACTATTATCTACACAACCAGTCAAAAGTTTGGACACCATGGTCTTTCCTGATTTTTATTTCTTACTAAATTGTAAAACAATGCTAAAGTAATACACCATGTTCCAACATACAATAATTTTTTTTTAACCAAGCATGATGACTATAGACAGAACTGGCATCAGTTCTGCAAGGCAGTAATATTTATTACACAACTTTTCACTTTAAAGTATATTATGTTATACCAAATACTTCAACACTGTCATGGTGTTCAACTGCGATGCCATGCCATGGGTGCTACTGACGTTGACGAAACCACTGACAGCGAGCACTGAAACCTACTGTTATTAAGCTTTGCTGTTATGCAGGGTATATTAAAATGTATTATATTACTGTATATATTTATTTTTAACTGTGAAGACTGTATTTGAAGAAGGAAAATCCATTGGAGGCATTGGACAAGCATTGTGTATAGGCAAGAAAACAATTTGGAATGTCCTGGAAAAACAACACCAACAAAAAAAAAACGCTTTTGAATTCCAAATGGAAAGCTAGTGCACTAGGGTGTATACAATCCCTTATTCCACACACCAAGTAGACACTAGGATTTGGGATTCAGGCTTGTCTTATAAGCTAGTTAGCTTTGTAGGTCGCATTAGCCTTGAAAAGAACAACACAGACGTTTCAGAGGCAATTTGGAATGACTTAAAAGAAACTACTAAGGAGACAAAGTGTTGTTTAAGATGACGATGATATCAGATGTGTTTTCTTGCTGAAAGTGTGTCCATGACTGGTTTTGCATGTGGGTTTTGTCAGGCAGATGTTCTTTCCAGTACTGCACACCATACCTTCACCTATGTTGCAACTGACAGTGTAATTAAAACTATTGTTTGAACACCTGTGACACACAGTTAAATGTTCCAGTGCTGTTCCAATGCTCCATATTCGATCAAAAATCCACAATTTTGGAAGTAGAAATTCCTTTTTAAGGATTAGCATTAAACATTTACATTTATGCATTTAGCAGACACTCTTCTCCAGAGCAACTTACAAAAGTGCTTTGAAGTTTCCGTCATCAGAAAGATCCTTTCACTGGTTAAACATTAAACATCTTCATGTTCCTTCTTGCATTGCTGTACTGAATAAGACAGTTCATTGAAACTGACAATTTCTGCTAACCTTGTACAAGGGAACATGCAGTGCCAGGTAAAAGTCTTAATGTACGACTTAAATGATCCTGCAAGAACATTCATACAGACACAATGGATTCGTCATTCACTTTTAACAGAATAGACAAGAAAGGGTTTTAGAATGACATGATTACAAGCATCCTTGGTGGAACTCAGAAGAGCTATGTCAAGCAGGCTTTATTATAATTCCTTTTAATAGAGAGATGCAGACTCTGTAGTTCCTCCTATACCACACACTATACGATCCAGAATACAGTAAACCCTGAACTGTAGACAACTAACTCTACTGAACAGTTACTCTACAAACTCATAAATTAAAAGAGGTAAGAGTAAGAGAGAACTGAAGAAGGGGTATGACCCAGAGTGTAGGCAGTTCCTACTTTCATGTGAAGCTCGGTGTACAAAGAAATGGCACTTCATTTAAAATGTACCGGGTGTTCATTCAGCACACAACACAATTACCAAGTTCATTTATTCATCTTGTTTTATGCTGGGGAACTTTATAATTAAATTAGTCATTTGGTTATATGTAGAAAAAAAGGAGCCACCTCATGAATTGACTGTAAAATATCAGAAAATAATAACTGCTGTAGCAGTCAGGATTGGTCCACCTCCATGCAGGGACAAGGTAGGATTAATCAGAGCAGGTGGTGTTTACTGTGAACCATTTTACAGCAGTCCACTTGTCACACGGCCTACAAATTATTCAGGAGTTGATCCAGGGATGTCAGGATGCTAGAAACTAATAGTCTGGCTGAGAAACAGATCCACAGCGATATGGAGAATATATGAGGCACTGGCCCACAGCAACCATAGTGTGTATGTGTGCGAGTGTGTGTGAGTGTGGTAGACATGGTTAGGCAGATAGCCCGTCCACAGAAGCAGCTACTACATGCAGCACAATAACACCCACACACACAGGGGTATGAGCGAGACAGGATCATTCTTGATGCAGACAGATGGAGTTCTGTGGGAGAAATACAGCAAGAAGCCTAATCTCGTCAGGGGAAGTCTCCAATTCTGTGGAGATGCAAAAAATAGATTCTAATACCTGTGACTCAGCGTATGCTAAGAATAGATCTGGTGTATGGAATGAAGATAAAGTGGCCATGGAGAGAGGAAAGCAGCTTAATCAGAAATGTGGGTGAAAAAAAAAAGAAAAGTATATAACAGCATGAGTTGACAGAATGATGAGGCAGGTAATCAGTGATGCAGGTTAAGCAGCTCGTGCTGTTAGAACAGATGGAGAGGAGGACATGAGTGCAGACTAACAGTTCATTTTATTTGCTTCAAACAAACACACAAAAAGAAAAAAAACACAAACACGGTTAATTGATATCAGTAATCCACAAATCTGGTAAGAGTCAGACGATCGGCTACGGGCACAAACTATGTGACAATAATGATAAGGAATAAAAGGGTCAAACTTTGAAAAGCGCACATGATATGCAAAGGCTTTGGGAATGTAATACCTACTTACCTTGCACGGAGCTTAGGATTTAGTGTCTCTTAAATACTAGTGGTGAATGGTCTGCGGGTGTGACGATCAGAACTCCCCTCATCTGTGATCTTGTATACTGCATGCTACTATCAAGGTCATATGGACTGGTCCTGCCCTTTAGAGATTTAGTTTCTATTAAATATCAATTTGACAGAGAATTCGAGTAAAGTCTGGTGAACATAAAACTGAAGCAGAAATGAGGACACAATGATACGGACACTATGGACACAATGCTATTACATCTAGCATATATACCATTTCCAACATTGCGAGTCCAATATTAATGATAAGTAAAATGAAACAACATTTAATACGTGGTCGCAAATCCACTTTAGTTTCAAGGAGTCAAGAATTGATGTATGAAAGGTTTGAAAGAATGGAGGGTTTTCCACGCTTAGTGGTTGGATGCATCGCCACTTATTAGTGCCAGTACCATTTGCTCTGATAAAAAAGCTGCTTCAGACATAACGGTTTCCAGTTTCTGTGCTCTCTCATCCGCTGAATATTTTTTCCATTGTCTATGATATTTTTCATAAAGTTTTGTGGTATGAAATTTCCACCTGTTTTCAGGGGTGCCCAGCTTCAAGCGCTGAATTAACCACGGTGGTGGTTGATGGTTTGTGGTAAAGTTGAATTGGAATTTGGAGTTTTTCATAGCCTACTAGGTTTAAAACATAAATATCCTGACAGTAGTACACATTTTCCCAATGTAAAAAAAGCTTTAGTTTGTTGCTATTTATTTAGTTATTTATTTTTAATATTCTTGTGAAAAAAAAAATGAAAAACTGGGAATGGGAAAACCTCTTCTCGTTTCCCATCCTCCTGCTTACCAGTAGCTAAACATGGAGATTAGATTACTAGACTCTTTACTATCTACTTTCTGTATTAGATACTCTACATACAGAAACCCAACAGTGTTCTGATTAATCTTTTAAGTGATTTGTGGCAAAAAAAGTAATTAGTTTATTAATACTGACATTCTTTCAATATAATTGAAAATGAAAATAAAACAACTAATGTACTGAAAGAAAGAATGAATTATTGTACATCTAAAGGATCATTGCTTCTAGCTCTTTTAATAATACAATTTCTTGCTTTGTGTGTAGCTATGACGAATATTATTTGAAGACAATAATTTGCACCACATTCAGGGAAAAGCTCTAGCAATTTAGCTGACTGTGCTGCCACCATGAGCTGAAAGGAAAAACTCCAATATGCGGGGAGGCAGGACGTCTATTGTACATACAGTAGTAAGAAAGAAGCCACAGGCCAATTAGTATCTGTCTACAACCAACATTTGGCTCTGTGACTAAACATTAGACAAACCCTGTTTTAGTAAGGACATATTTAAGATGTATCTACAGAATATGTCCTACAGTATATAGTCTATTTGATAACTACTGTATGTCCATATATCTAGATCCATGCCAGATTATCAGTGGCAAGAACCTCTAGAAATACAGTGCAAGTCTATTACGAAGGACAGCTCTACCGTGACAGAACTGATGAACATTAGGTTCAACAGGTTTTCCGGAAATGTTCGTTTAAAAAAATAAAATAAAAAAAGAGAGAAGAAAAAAGAGAAAAAAACCTGTTGATTCCAACTGATGGAAACTTGGGCAGAGCAGCAGGATGCAGGTACATAAAATCACTAGCTTCATGTAAAACAGCATTTGCATAATAAATGCTAAATAAAATAAAACATTATATAAAAAAACTAAAGTTAATATGCATAAACAGACTCTAGCACACAAAGTCAACCTTTATTAAGTCTTACATATATTTGCTGAGACCATGAAATCACAAACTGTTCAAACTGTCTCAGTTGGAAAACTCATCAAGGATTCTGCAAGTACTGTATGTCTGCATTTTTGCAAAATATAATTTGGATGAAATATAATCTGAAACGTGACCTACCAAGAAGTCACCAATTTCAGCTGAAAACGCCCCACTAGCATGACCTGGTACATCAGAATAAACCATGCAGCTCACTACTGCAGAACTGCCCAGGTATTTAATATGGTTCCACTCAGTTCTTAGTCATAACCATACCATGGCATCATATTCAGCTTCCTGTTTGTTAGCAGATCATCATCTATTATTATGCCTTTTAAAAACAGGCTATGTAGAACTGAACAACCAGTATAGGGGGCAGATGTTAGTAATTAAGCATTCATCATAGCTGTGAGGGTTCTAATGGGGATAATTATTGGAACTTATATAGTCTAATCGTGTGCAGTCCAAACCAGAAACAGGTTCGATAAAACAACAGCAACAACAACAAAAAGAAAAAAACATAGCAACCCAATGCTTTATATCCATCTCCTAAGGGAACAAAATAAGAGAACCCTACCAGAAGCCCACAGGCATCGTAATACAAGACTGGCAAGACACGAAAGAAATCTAGCTGCCAGATTATACGGCCAATGTGGTGCTGTTATACAGCAGGCAACCTAAAAGGCCAAGGTTACAATGTTAATCCACTTTCCTAGGTGGACTTCCAGCTCCATGGTCCTGACATCTTGGCTCATTACATGTAAATAAGATTTCTGCAGACAAAGTCAATGCACAGACTGAATCACAGTGCTGATTAAATCCAGCAATTCTAAGACTGAGCTTGCACTTCAGGGATTACATGTGGAAAAGGTATTCTTTGGAAAAAGCAGAAACTCTCAGTGGAAGCACTGTTTTGTCAAATATCACCTGTCAGAAAATATAAAACAGTGGCATTGTTTATGCATATGAAGTAGGACAGGGGTTCAAAAGATCAGGATGTCATATTAAAAAAATAAATAAATAAGGGTCTTCTTGGGCATGATGCAAAGTGAATCGTCTAAAATGGCTTTAAATCCCGTGATAAAACCCTTGTAACACAGGACTGCATGTTCCTTCTATAAAATAGTGACAGAGACAACATGAGAAACTACATGATATTAAGCAGCCTGTTTTACTGTTATGCCTGATCAGTGTATTCTAGATCATAAGCGATAACAGGAACAAACTTTTTTTTCATGGACTGTTAATTTAGCTATTAACTGTAAACTAATTTAATTAATTAGAAAATAATGTACAATTTGGCAAATTGGCAAAAGTGAAATAAAATACTTGGTATAAGAGAATAATCCTTTACTTTGTGCTGAATCACACCGCTCAGTTGTTAAATATTGTTAAATCCTTTCCTGTAACACCACGGCCATATACATCATAAGATTATAATGTACTACTATATATAGTACAAAATAATATTGAACATTTATGATTTAGTGTGTAAACTGCCCTGTACCTCTCTGGCAATAGTGCATAAAAGGTTTCGAGAAAAAACGGACAAAAGCCCTGTATCAGCTGTGCAAGCAAAGTGCTCCTGAAGCCCTGTGTGTGTGTGTGTGTGTGTGTGTGTGTGTGTGTGTGTGTGTGTGTGTGTGCGCGCGCATCTGCGTACGTGTGTTATACCTCATGATTGTAGACCTACTAATATGTCTTTCAACCAATATGCCATACCACCACAGCAGAAAGAGCAGCCGCAAAAGTCAATCAAACCTCAGCACATCAGTACAGCTCATGTACTGTACGGTCAGCCAGGCGCGGATCAATAGGACTTCAGATTGCTCACAAGGACACTCACCTTGAGACTTCAGCAGCATTCAATCTGCCCCTGCAACTGTGTCCGCATTGGGCCACAACAGTGCATCATGCCTCATGGTTTCCACCAACCTATGAAACAGCAAAACACAGTGACGAAAAGATTACTACCAAACACACTTGGATTCTTAAACAATGAAATGGCATTTGCAAGTGCTTACTCATCATATCAATCAGAAATTCAATACAATGAAGCCTAAAGCAATGGTAAACGCTATTGATTCAATCTGATTTTAAATTCATCGTACATTCTTTAAGGGAGTCATCATTATAAAGTAAATGACATAGATAAGATTCATAAAAATTAATGCATATTACTGATTACAAATCATGAAAAAGCAATAATTTTAAACAAAAGATTATTCTTATTTATCGTCATACACATTAGATTTTCAATCAGAATTTCACGAGCTAGACCTCATAATGCTTTAGCCTGATTTATGTTTTTTTGTCAAGTGTACACCACAGGACTCGCTTAGCTGCACTCCCTTCTGACAAAGCCTGAGCTACACCTCCCCCGAAAATGTTACCCCATGTCGCGGTGATGCAGACTGATACCGTCTCCGCTGATGTCTTCTCTCGTTTCTGCATTGCAGTAATTTTAGTCAAATTAATTGACAACCATATAATTCCTCCGTTCGAAACATCTTGCAATGTCAGCGATGACAACGTCTATTATGCGTTACCATGGTCAAATAAACACCCCAGAAATTTCACACTACTAAAACAAGATATTGAATATATACTAAGAGAATTATTCTATTACAAAACATATACTCTTGAAATATACATAACAAATACATAAAATGTGATTTGATTAATTTACTAGCTGGTGCCACTGCTAACAAGGGAAGATGCAAAAGCTGGTGAGTAATCTTGTTTGTCAGCCTCTGGTGAAACAATGAACCATTGTTCAGTTGTTCCGTGCACTGTTCTAAGTTCCCTTTAAACTTAGTTTAGTTCCCTATGGCTTGGAATCTTACTTAAAATTGCAAAATTCCCTGTGCAGTCCACTTCGCAGGGATCTGAGGAGGGGACAAGCTCACCAAAATTGGACAGTTGAAAATCGGAAACTGTTGTGTGGGCCGAAGAATCTCAGTTTCTGCTGCGACATGCAGATGGTAAGGTCAGAATTTGATGTCAACAGCATGAATCCATGGAACCAGGCAGCCTTATGTCCACCGATCAGGCTGAGATGGTGAGCATGTAATGGTGTGAGGAATGTTTTTTGCCGTACACTGGCGCCATTATACTAGTTGAGCCTTGGTTTAAGCCAACAACCTACACTATATGGAGCAAAGTGTGTGCAAACCCCTCTTTAAGGAGTTCAGATGTTACAGCCACTGCTACAGTAACTGCTGTGCAATAGCGGTAGACCACACAAATTCACAAAGCAGGGTCACAGTGTGCATCACATATCTTCCTTTGCACCACTCACTACAGAGTAGCAAATTTCTCCAGAAAGCGACATCATCGCAAAAACTACATTAATGGTGGACTAATCTTAGTTTGGTGGATGCCAGGAGAATTCCACCTACTGGAATGTAGGAATAGTGCCAACAGTAAAAATCGGTGGAGTGGAAATAATTACTAGCCCAGGGTGTGGGATAGGCCTCTCAGTTTCAATAAACTTTCCTGTACCAACATAACAATGCCCCTGTGCACAAACCGAGGTCTATAAAGAGAGTTTGACAAGCTTGGAATGGTGGAACATTAGTGCCCTGCATAGAGCCTCAATCTCATCCATGTTGAGCATCTTTGGGATGAATAGTGTGTGAAGTACAGGTCTGGCCTTTTTCCTTTTTCATCTAACAATGCCTGGCCTCACAAATAATTTTTGTTCTTTGATTGATTGGGCACAAATTCCCACAGACACACTCTAAAATCTTTTGAAGAGCTTCCCTAGAGGCGTGGAAGCTGTTAGATGCATAAGTCATCTCAAACTGGTTCAGCGTAGTTCAACTGTCTCCCAAGTCAACAGAACTGATTCGAATAATGTCCGTTTGGGAAGTGGTAGTGGGAGATTCGCCACATGAATATACTGTACAGCTGACAATTCTCAGCAATTGTCTGATGCAATCGTGTCAACAGGGTGGAGAACCTCAAATGAATGTTTGTAAAACCTTTCGCAAGCCATATTACAAAATACTGAGACACTTAAAAACAAATGGGGGGAGGGGGGTATTAGTTATTATTAGCAATATGCTAATATGCAAATGCTCCAACTGAAGAATCAGATATACAGTTATATACATTTTTGTTTCTTTTCTAACGTGTGCATGTGTGCAATGATGGAGGAAAACAGCTACACCCTACTTAAAGTAGAAGCATTGCACTGGATTTATTTCTGTCAGTTCTGGCAGGATGTAATTTAGGTCTCTTCACAGACTGGATAAATCAGTGGTTCTCAGACCCTCGGAAAGCACTACACTTTGCGGTTTTCTTGATCACACTCGACATTCTCTAAATCAGCCAAATACTAAACCATGCATGAATTGACGGGGGCATGCTAGAACACGACTACATTTTCTAGGAGCTCATGCTGGGTCCAGTGGAAATAAGGACCAATGGAATAAACAGCACTAGAATCACTTGTTTCATAACATGATACTCAGAGAATGCATTCTAAAAGCTGATGATACAATTTGAGCAAACTTGGAAAGCAGCAAATATCTCTGGATAGAATAGACTTAATTGTATAGAATAGATGTAATGCTTATGGCATGGTTGCCTCACATCTCCAGGCTTCTGGGCTGTGTGTATGGAGTTTGTATTCTCTCTCTGTGCTTGGCGGGTTTCCTCTGACTACTCTGCTTTTCCCGTAGCCAAAAGAGCTGCATTCTATGCTGATTGGTATTTCCAAATTGCCTGTGGGATATGAGTGGATGTGTCAGTAAGGCATTTTCCTCATTCAGCAATGCCTGCAGCACGAAGTCTCAGGTCACGGCAGCCAACCGTTGATAAACAAGGATGGATTTTAAATAGATAAAACAGACACTGAAGCAGGTAAAAAAATCTGTAATGAAAATAACGTAGGAGTACAAGTTATTACCAGAGATAGAACCAGTTTTAGAAACACCATATTACACATTATACACTGTCTGGCCAAAAAAAAAAAAAAGAAAAAGAGTCGCAGATTCTAATGTTTTATTTGTCTGCCTTTAGCTCTGATGATGACGCCAGTGTGGTGGCCAGTTCATGTGTGAAAACGATTCCACATGCTCACAATTTGAGTCCTGGAATATGGTCATGCAATCAGAAAAAACAAATCTCCATTGAGATTTCCACTCTGGTCATTCAGTACATTTAGGTTGTCAGCTTACCCTTATTTCTTTTGCCACAGAACATTGCTGAGCCTAGACCTGACCTACTGAACCAACTCCATATCATGACACTGCTTCCAGAAGCTTATACAGTGGCCACTATGCATGGTGAGTGCATCGCTTTCATGTGCTTCCCATCTTATCCTGACACTCCCATTGCTCCGGCGAATAGGGTCAGTCTGGACACATCAGACCATATGACCTTTTCCCATTGCTCCAATCGTTATGCTCCTTTGCAATTTAAAGCCTTTTATTTATTCATTAGTCAACAGGTGGTTTTCTTATGGCCAAACAGTGGTTTAGTTCCAATCCTGTGAGTTATTATCACATTGCATGTACTTTGGCTAGCTATGATTTTTACTGGTGATTTTTTACTGTGCAACCTCACCAAGTGTTCACCAAGTTGACGGTTCAGCACTATACTTCCAGGTTTTAATCCTGTGCTGAAGGGTTCTTAACCCAGTTCCAGTCATGTTAAATCTCCTCAGTTTTCTTTGCTTGATGTAGCCCAATAATTTGACACTTCTAGAATGGTTGTGAAATAAATCCCATTATCCCTTAGTACAAATATTTCTACTATAGACAGACAGATACATAGATGTATACACACACACACATATATGTACATATATTAATATAGACAAACAGGTACATATCATCTCTAGTAGACATATTTGTGTGTGTGTGTGTGTGTGTGTGTGTGTGTGTGTTTGTGTGTGTGGGGTGATTGGATTTATTTTCTACATTCTAGAACTATACTGGATGTATTTAAAACTACGAAATGACACATATGGCACTATGTAATTAAGTAACTTAGAGGTTACAGAGTAGAGGTGTTATGAAGTGGTACAGTATAAAGCCTTTACAGAGCATAATTAGCAGACACATCTCAATATCAACTGTTCAAAGGAGCTTATTGCATATTTTGGATGACTTCATATGATATGAAATATTATTAGTTAGAAATCATTCATACTGTTATTTAGTTCCCAATATTCATAAGCAACTTTTGAGGTTTGGAATAAACCTATTCAATTAAAGGGACCAGTCAAAGATGCTAACAACTCAACAGTAAATCGAAATTTTTTAGAGATAAGTGTTTCCACCACTGTAACATAATTAGACATTCAAGGGCAATGCAGCTAAATACACATGCACCTGGGGGTCTCCGGATACTCCATCACTCTAAATCGCTGCTTTGCAATGATTCAACCGTATATCAAGCATCACAAGGAACCCTGGAGTCTATCTCAGAAAGCTCGAGCCAGAAGGCAGGGAACACCCTGGGTGAGGTACCGTACACACACACACACACACACACACACACACACACACAAATATACAAAATAAGCAATTTAGAAATGCCAATTAACCCACACTGTATGACTTTGGACTGTTGGGGGAAAGGAGAGTATCTGGAGGAATCGCGCCAGGCACAGGGAGAACATGCAAACTCCCAGGAGGCGGGATAGGTACCTCCTATTCATCAATCACACACACATACACATATATATATATATACAGTATATACAGTGAAACTTCGGATTGCGAGTAATGCGGTTTGCGAGTGTTCCACAAGACGAGCAAAGATTTTTTATAAATTTTGACTTGGACAACGAAC
>JAOVVB010151356.1:0-11817 GCA_028570985.1 Heterobranchus longifilis | reverse complement strand
CGATTATCAAAATGGTTGGTGATTAATTTAATAGTTGACAACTAATCGATTAATCTCTGCCTCTCCAATCATGATATATATCATTATCGAGATATGAAATGACTCGTAGAAGATAGATGATTTTGGCCATACCGCCCAGCTCTACTCTGAGGGTGATGGGAGGAATTGTCCAAGGTGCTGAAAAGTGTTTTTCCCCCCCACAGCTCATCCGGGACACACCCGCCGGAGCCCATTGGTACAACGTCACGCGCGAGTAAGGTAAATGAATTACAGATGAGAGGAGGAGAGGAAGAGGAGAGATAGAAAGCTGAGGATGCAGCTTTTGGTCCACACAACCTCCCCACACTCGCACCACACGCACGGCAGGAGCGGTGAAATAACACAACTTCCACTGGTCTCATCAGCTGATCACGAGGAGATGCGTCCGCAAAAGCTTTGATTCGACCCATTTGCATCCTCCTCCTCCTCCACCACCTCCTCCTCCCCCTCCTTCTCCTCCTCCCATCTTGAGCGAGGAGCATCCCGCACACTGATCTCACTCCGACGGGCAGACAGACAGGCGGATTGACACAAGCCAGACACGATGCGTGGATCTCCCCGACATGGGACAGCCGTGGGATTTATGGTGCTGCTGAACGCGCTGCTGCTGCTGCTCGCGACGCAGGCTGCAGAAGGAGTCTTCACGGACCATCTTCTGGTTCAGTTGCACGAGGACGCACAGGATGAGGCGCACCAACTTGCAGCACAACATGGGTTCCAGAGTGCCCGAAAGGTAGGGGTGCTGGGATACAAATGGTCACGCATTGCTGCTGGCACTAAAAAGGCGCATTTTTGTTTGTTTTTTCTCCCGACGAAAAACTTTAATAAATGATTCAAAAATCAAAAAATAATCAGATGAAGTGCTAAAACATAAAGCTATTTGGCAACGTGTCTATCTCTTTGTCACTATCAGAAATAGCTAAATACTGTATTTAGCAACCCAAGCAGTCCCATAGAGAAGATATTGAGAGGCTTCTCTGGGTTTTATTTTGGTTTGACTTCATTACACTTTTGCTTAATTTGATGACGTCATTCCTACTCAAATGCAGGCCCTGGTTAGTAGGTTGCCCATTGGCCTATAGCCCTGGGGACTCAAAGCTGCCCAGGCCTAATTCAGTTATATTTCCAAACACATCCAATTTCAGTGTCCTATAAAGCAAAAAAAAAAAAAAAGACTTGGAGGGGTTTTTTTTGTGAAAGATGCTTTTTTTGTATTTCTTTACATTACATTTCTCACAACATGAAGTTGAGATGTGATCTCATCTTTAGTAATTTGATACATTCCGATCATTGTATGTTTAGTCATTAAATTACATGAATGGATGAGGAGAATGTTATTTATTTACATTGAATTGAACTTTGTTAAAGGGGGTAACCATTGTGCAACATGTATAGAACCCCCCCCACACACACCTTTCTCGAGGCCTACATATATGTATCTAGATTGTGTATCGTGACATACATGGCCTTCCCTGCAGACATGGCATTTTACTCACCTGAGACAACATGTCTTATTAAATAGCTTGTCAAATGCAGCACGCATCACAACATGTCAAAAGACGTAACAAGCCATTTGTGGCAGCCCAATGGGAATAATTCCCTGACAGTGTGTGTGCCATGTCACATGTCAAAATAAATGTGTGGGTGAAATTGGCCGGAGCCTTAGCCAGTGAGGCGTAGCGGTGAACAGAGGGGTGCTCTGATTTGCTTTTTTTTCCTCTACACCTCAAAAAAAGAAAAACGAAAAACACAGTTTCAATCTGTAACTCATCATACTGTGATATCTGTGTGCAGCATCACCAGTCCTGTTTGCTAGTTCCTTTCTTGCACTAGATCACCCCCCCCCACCCCATCTACTGCCTCCCAGGTTATGTAATCTGCAGCTATATTTGTCTTAATGGGATATGCATCATTAAACAATGTCTGTGTCATTTGAATTATCTTCTATTGTTGGTTAATTAACGAGACCAGGACACAGAACCGAGAAGACACATACAATTGTGAGCACATCTGCAATCAGCCAATATTAAAAAAAAACAAAAAAACTTAATTACTAAAAGAGCGTTCACAGTAATGGATGAGCAGCTTTTTTTGTTGTTTCCATCACATACATTTCATCTATTTGTTGGGCAACAACAGTAGAATTAAAGAGCAGTGGAAGATGGGATAATCCTCGTCCTTCCATGAGAATTTCATTTTCACATTAGATCTGACAGGCGCATCTGAAAGCGTTTATTTTGAGGATTGACCCGTACCCTGGCTGTTACCAAAGCATAAGGGGGTCTTTAATCTGTGCACAGTGCCGGAGGGAAAGCTCTGGATGATGCATCTCATTTCCCTGCCCTTGTGATTTATTATGGTTGATTCCAGTGCCTTTAAATAGATCCTCGGTGAAAGCTAGGGAATCAGTGCTCTTGTTCCTACCTGGAAAATGACCTGCTATTCTTCTCCTCCATTTATAATCTATTGTATATTTGCAATTCACACACTTCCTGTGTTGCCTCTCATCTCTGCTTCTGCTACTGATCTATCTACCTCTCTTGTTTTATTTATTTGTTGTTTGTTTATTTACCCAGCTTCCCTTTGGAGAGGGGCTCTTTCACTTCTATCCTCAGGACACTTCAAAGAGGCGGAGCAAACGCAGTGCCCGCAGCAGACAGCGGCTCCAAAAAGACCGCAGGGTAAGCATATATACACACACTGAGAAAAGCACACGTGTGTGTTTACTGTACGCATGTGCCTAGAAGAGCATGGCTCCCCATTCACTTTGCATGACAATGGTTATTTTGAGGCTAGTGTCCATGTTTAATACAGTGCAAAACCAGGGCTTTAACATTACGGTAAGAAAGTTCCATGCACCTATTTGCAAAAGTCCGAAAAAAATGAGGACAGCTTCTGATGTGCAGAAAACACCAACAGAGCAAACAGAGCAAACACTGGGGACAGACCACATGACATCAAAAGCCACTGGATAAATAAACACAGAACTTACTGTAATGAGGATAGATATTATTTAATAAAGCCAGAGAGATGAAATAAGAACATAGTATGAGGATGATATGAATAAAATTCCAAAGCAGGGAGAGGCTGTAATAAAGACATTAATTTATCATGCTGCTGATTAGGGTTGTGCTCAAAAAATCGATACCGCAATATATTGTGATGTACTCCTTGCTGATACACATATTGATACAGATGCTATATCGATACGGCAGCAAATGCTGTAAATATTTGCATTTATTAATAACTGAGATTAGAAACATATTTAATTTCCTTTTAAGATCTCTGTGGGCCTGAATTTTAAGTGTTTTAAGTTGTGTAATCACTGTTATGCTGCAGTCACACACACACGAATCTTCACCTCCCGCTTTGTATGCGAGCGAAGAAGCGGATCTTCGCATCGCAGAGTTCAACTATGGTGAACTTTGACTTGTATGTGTGACCGTAGTTTTTTACAGAATAATAACAAACAGCTGTTGTAGTAAATTCTGTGTAGGACATGGTCATTATTCAAAATCAACATGTATTGCGATACGTATTGCATTGTGTACTTTGTATCGTGACGATGAGGTTGTATGCAATACCCAGCCCTACTGCTGAGTACAGTGTGAACTGTGTGAGTATTTCTGGATTTTGAAAATGCAATGGTGTACAGATGGTGATGATGATGATGTCAGTCTCATGATATTATAGCAGCTGTCAACAAGTGGAACACTGACTGATGTCATGTCAGCAGTCATCGACGGCAAATCATTGGTCCCGTCCCCACGACGACGATGTTCATCCACCAACCCAACAATTATAATCAAATATTTGGAAATTAATTCTGAAAAATAAAAACATCTATAAAATCTCTTTTAATGAGTTGAGGTTGATGTGGAAAAGAACACAATTTGTCATTAGATAGATACTGCTGGAGATATACTTGCTGTTTTTTGCCTAGATGTCGCGTTTTTAGGACATTTTTTAAAATCTCCAGTAAGCTTTTAGGACTTAATGTGTAACTTAATAACTTAATGTAGGGCCCTATTTTTGTATTCCCAATTTTGCGATTCCGTCCATGATTCAGTTATCACAGAAACTATAGGGCCCTAACTTAATGCTGCCATCAGTCAGTCGCTGGCCTGCGCCGGGCCCCTGTCAAAAAAGACACTTGCTACTGGCCCTAACAAGTTTTCTGGGGGAAACCCTGTGGTCTGGTATATAACTACCACAATAAGCTGCAAGACCCTTGGTGCTTTCTGATTTTCTTTCTCTCTTGTCTCAAGAAATTAAAGCGACTGTGTTTTTGCCATCAGGGCAACTCAGAACCCAGTGGAATACCACTAATTCAATATCCAGCTCTAAATCAATTACTTAAACTCCCTTTTTATAAACATGCCTTTTGGTAATAGTTTTTTCAGTATTGCTTTGCATGTGTTTCCTGGTCATGTTCCATTTTTGTATGTTACTATTTGTGTTTATATGTCCTCCTGTGAAGCGTTTTGATAAGACACATAAATAAAGTAGGCCTAGTTGTCGGTGTAGTGTTACTGCATTTGCATTGTAAATAAATGGTATGGTATAAAAATTCACATTTCAAGTCCTATGGCATTGAAGTTATACGCTGTAATAATGTATTTCATTTTGGTTGTGGATCACAATTTCCCATTGTTTTTTTTCTTTCTTTCTGAGCAACAGTCCAAAACCCAAATATTTAATTTACAGTAAGGATGTACCTCATGCACATTATTTCAATTTGATCATATGGCCTTAATGTGATACATAATATGACAGTTAGGCCTACATCACATTTGATATCATGTAACTGTGTAACCATTTTTAAAGAATTCTTTCAGGCACAGTTTAGGCACTGGTTCCGTTTTAAAAGTAGTAGGTATAGAAAAGTATAAGTATAAGGTAAAAGTAGGTATAGAAAAAAACCCTTAGTACTTGTATCGGTACTAGGTATAGGCAACTACCAAAATGTAAGTACTTGTACTTGGTCTGAAAAAAAGCGGTATCAGTGCATCCCTAAGTAATAAGACAAGGAAAAGCAGCAAATGACATTTTGCTTGAAAAAATTACTTAAATCGATAATCAAAATACTGTAGTTGTTGATACATTTTATGTCAATGGGCTCATCGATGAATTGACAAATCTACTTCATAATATAAACCACAAAGATGTGCCGTGTCTTCAAGCTCTTATCTAAATAAAACAGTTTGTCTGCGTGCTGAGCTGTGTGTGTTTAGCTCTGTCCACGGTCGGAGGCAGTGAAAGTGGAGGTCCTGCTGCAGACAATCAACTAACCTCTCTAATTGCGGTTGTGAGAGGTGCTAATGAGAATAAATGCGAGCCACTCCACCGAGCTAATACAGCTAATGGAAGTGAGACAGCACGGACATGAGCAGGTCTACGTTCCAGATGCTGGGTTTTAATCAGATGCTTGACATGCTCATATGCGACACTGCAGTTATTGATTTCTGTGCATCTCTGGAATGGATGAGGTCAGCGAGTTTGATTTAATGTCGCCTGTTTATCATTCTGAAGTGTCTTCCTCCCATGTTTCAAGGTGTTACAGTTTTGCACAGAGAGTTCTGTCAAAATCAAAGGATTGTTGCATCTGAACAAAGAAAAACCTAAATAGTATGTTAAAGGTTAAAAGAGTGTGACCTTTTTCAGTGGTCTTATTTTGTCTGTCCACAGAAAAACGACACCACTTGACCCACGTTTGACGTTTTATTGTTAGGCAGCGCCCTCTGGTGGTCACAGATATTTCCACGGGAGGAAAGCAGGAAGTCATGTAATGTAGTATTTAGAGCGAGAAAAAAACATTCGGCATCACATGTGTGATTACATTATTTGCCTATGGAGGGCTGGGATGATGCACTGTTCTCTCGATTCGATTTTGTCACGATTATTGGCTGCAGATTAGATATGTATTGTGATTCTTAAGTATTGCCATTCTGCAAGTATTGCGATTCGATATTATCATACACTTCTAGAGTCTCTTACTTTGGTAAATCTCTAAATTGATACAGTAAAAATGTTTGATTTTGTGACTCAGATTAACTCATTGTCAGGAATTATGTATTTAATATTTTCCAGCAAACCATAAAATCAACAAATAAACAAATCATCCCAAAAAATACTTAGGTGAATCGATTTAATGCAACAAATGATGATTTTAACCCAAACCACGACCTTTTTCCTAACCCTACCAATTTGTTTTGTTGCCTAAACCTACCAAAACAACATCCATTTTTACAACATTAATGGTGTGTTTAAAACTGCGAATGTAACATTTAGATATGAGGATGGAAAAACAGTCATATGGGTTGTATTTACTCCGCTAGGTATTACCGCTAGTATTAGAGAGCAGGAACAAATGACAAATATGGCCAAATGGTTTGGAGGTCTTGCTGGAAAAAAAAAAGAGTGTGACCTTTTGTATTCTGAAAGCAGTCATTACACACTCATTTAATATACTTAAAAACATGTCTAATTGAGCAACAGCCCTGAATGTAATGTAGAGTGTATTGGATGGATTTCGTAGTGTCCCAGGAGCCCTCTTCTTTGTTGGACTCTATTAGTGGAGCATGTTGACCCACTTCTGACTCACACACTAGCTTTCCCTTGTATCCCTCTGCATCTTTCTCTATGCTTTCTTGCCATCTTGTCCTTTTACAGCTCGTCTTTTGCGCATTGATTTCAAATGAGACGTCTATTCATCCATACGTCCGTGCCTCCGTCTTGTCCATCCATCCATGGTTCCTTCCTGCCATTTTTTTTTTTTTTTTTTACATGAAAAATCTAAATCTATTAAAGGCATACTAGGACGTAGTTGTGAAATAAATAAAAAGATGGGAAATATAATAAATCTTTGTGAATGAGCAGCATCCCTTGACCCTGAAAGACACGTCTGGGAAAGACACACGTCTGGGAAAGCCTGGAGAAAAATGAGGACGAGGAGAAAGGCGTGCGGCACGGCCCTTTGATTACAAGTGAACTGGAGCGTTGTGAGCAGGCAGCGGGCAAAGGCGGAGAGTGGAGGTGGTGCATGGGCACTGTTTGATGTTGTGAGTGTGCAGTATGACATGCTTTCTCAAGGGAAATACCAGCTCTCCTGCCAAGCGATGGAATAAATTGATGATGGATGGAGAGAAGGAGGGGGTTTCCCTCTGAACGTGAATGGAATTATGTGACGACAAATGTAACATAAGGCCAATTCAAAAAGAAGAAAAAGACATTGGTGAATTTTCACCATTTAAAAATCCTCAGAAACAGAAGATAAACATGCAAATATAGTGATTTTATTTTTCCCAGAACTGACTTGTCATTTAAAGGACTTGCTGTTGATTTACAATGTGTGTGCACCTCCTGATTGCTTAGAGTATGCCATAAAAGAAAGATCTGGATGAATAGGCTTTGGCCATTTTAAAAGGCCATCTTAAGTGCTGCTCCGCTCTCTTATCTGTGGTGGTAAACACACCGGACAATGCCTGTTTCTCTCAGTCACACTAGAGTGAATTTGCTCAGGGTAAGCACATTTAGCCACGGGGATCTGTTTTCGAAATGTAGCTTTGACACTGTGGAAAAAAGACATTTTGATTTATTTTATTATTATTGGCATCACTGTTTCAGGTAAGGAAATAGAATTAAAGGAATATTTGTCAATGAAATGTTTAAGGTATAGATTTATTTGTAGTGTTTTATGTTATGTAAAGAAAGTCCAATTTCCAGTAGACACATAAAAGGGACAGAAAAGGATCTAAACCTTCAAATGAAACCATTGTCCTTGAGATCTTGGTGACAAGCAGATTGTTGGCAATACATTTGAAATTGAGAGCTATTGCCAGACTCTAATAGATTAAATGACTCATGCTTCCTTTACCTCATCTCCCTAACCTCTTCAGTTTTTCCAAATGTGTGTATTTGATGGAACGTCACAGGAAATGGATTGCGATTTCAAATTAGAACGGCTGAATTGATTGGCTACCGCTGATTGCCGTCATCCTCACAAATCCTGACAATCCTGAAATATTGGGATCATAGACTGTATATAAAGATGGACGACGCACCTCCACTTCCTCCCACTGTACAAAAATGAAGCCAAAATCTCCTGGATACGGGCTCCATCGCCCGATCAAATGAGGAACATTTGATCGGGCGATGGCGCCGCAGTATCGACGTCCCGCCCATACACACGCCCGACCAATCACGAGTCAATCACAGCTGTCAATCATGACATTACACCTCATCTTTATAGCATCAAATAACTAATTAAGAAAAATGAACACTAAATACATCAGCGTGATGAGAACAGAATGACAGAAACCATCTTTGGGAAAAATGTATTTGATGTGTACTTTGATTTTTTAGTTTGGCCCATGTCCCATCCGCTAACATGGAGGGGGCGGGGTTTATGGCCTAGAGTATACTGCAGCCAGCCACCAGGGGGCGCTCCAGATGTTTTGTCTTCACTTTTGGGGAGCTGTCATGTCTATCTTTATATACAGTCTTCGGAGTGTATCGGCTTGATTGCTAAATGTAGCAGAAATGAAAATACAACATTGTCAAAGGATGCTCAATCATTTTGATGGCAGCCAGCTAATCACGCACCTACATTTCAACACATGCATCCCCATTATTTACATCCCCTGTCCTATGTTATCTTCTACTGTTTGATAAATGGTATTGTGGCAGTTTTCAATGAACATTGGTAATCCAAAACACAGCTGTTCATCCGCCTGCGAGTGTCTTTGATGATTCAAAGAAACACGTATTTGCGAGTGTAATTGCTGTGGCTTTTTGTTGAAAATGTACAGAGAGGGGGGAAAAAAAAACCTCCATCTCTTGTGTGGCAGGTGAGTTTGGGAGCGTTGGCTCCAGCTGCAGCCCCTCTGATTAGCGGGAAAAGAATAGCTCTTTTGATTTACACGATGTTTTGCCTTCATGGTACAGTAGAGCACAGCTGGGTCTGCTGATTTCCTGTGTGCAGTACACGCCTACATCACACCCGCCATAAGAAATCATATTCTTAGCTTTACTTGCACAGCCACTGCTGTGCACCTGGGTTTCATTTTGCTCTCTGTATGACCCTTTTTTATCGAGAGGTTACGAAAGATCTCAGACTGACTCTGTCCTGGCATTTCTTTTGCTTTCTTCCACCAGGTGAAGAATGTCTTTGAGCAAGAGGGTTTCAGTCGTCGGAAGCGAGGCTACAGAAATATCAATGATATTGAAGTCAACATGAGTGACCCTCTATTCACCAAACAGTGGTATCTGGTGAGTAATCAGCCAAGCAGGTGTCTGCATGCCGCCTGACCTTCAGCACCAACCCACACTCTTCCACCTTAATTACTCAGAGGCCAGGCATATTCCCCACTACTTTCTGAATCAACGTTGTTATTCATTCTTTAATTAGCCTTGCCAATACGGTCTGTGCCATCTCACGCCGCCTAGTTTCCTCCCCTCTTGTTTACCCTAACTGGCAAGCGTGACTTTTAAGCTTGCCGTCACTCATCTGGCGTGTCGTATCGCTGACATTTACTTCTTCTCACCTCCACGCTCCCGCCCCCAAGCAGTCCTTATCCATAGCCTCCCCTCCCCCTCACACACACACACACACAAATCCTCCACATTGACTTATTTTCTTATGGCGGCTCACCTGGGTGCCATGAGTCATGGATGTTCTCCATATTGTCTGAGTGATTAGATAAACACAGGCCAGGCAGACGGGACCCCTGGGCTGGATCTTAATGTGGCTGAAGCCTGGCAACTGGGCTACACGGGAAAAGGAGTTACCATCGCAATCATGGACGACGGTGAGTGTTAAGTGCTGTAGTTTCTTACCCTTGAGCGCTGTCTGAAAACACTCAATTACACCTGCATATATTCATTGTGCTGATTAAATTAATTACTTTGTGCACATGTGTTTAATTTACTAATGAATAGGTAGAAAAGATTGCTTTGCAGAATATGTATGGTGACTAAGGTTGGGTAAAGTTCACATTTGAACCTATACTGGTACCCAAAGGTACCTTAACTCTGTGTTCAGTCCAGGCGCGAATAAATGTATTCGTGCGAATTAATTACATATAAAATCAATGTAAAGACGCATTTACTCGCGAGTTCCGGTCGGGCGGGGCGCTGACGCGTGAATGACGCAAATTTGCTCATCGCGTGAGTTGAAATATCTGCTATGGCGTCAGCTCTGCATGGAGCCTACGTACAACTATAAATCAGACTTTACTCTCTTTGTAACAACAAATGTAATTTCAGTTGTAAAAAAATAAGTCCAAACTTATCAATTTCCACATTGTTTTGAAAAGTGTAACCAAACTTGCTACCACTTTCGGCTCACCATTGCTCTGACTCACTGTGACTTGAACAAGCTGCAGGGGTGATGTAGTAATATTGCTCTCTTTACACTCTTAAGTTACTCTCACTGCAGATGCACTCTCAGATAACGAAATGTGGCACAGATTGATTTAACGTGAATCGTTTCTCGGTAGTACCGACGTAATACGTAAGTACAGAGTTCGGTACCCAACCCTAATGGTGCCCACTGATAATTTATTATGAAGAATATGTATTTGTTTAGATTGATTTGTCATTCTCTGTTTCAGGTGATTCAGGACATCAAATTGTGATGTTATATAAAACATAGGTTTTCCAAAATCTACATGTCACTGTGCAATGAAAACAATGTATTTTAGAATGGCAAAAAACTTCCAACATTTCCATTTTTAAGCCTAAAATGTAGAAGCATTTAATCGTTTCGGTATATCTCGGAAATTAAAATCATAAAATACGGCGTTAATAAAAAAAGTTTTACTGCATGTTTTGTCAACTTTGTGATATGTGATACTCTTATCAATTGTGAATCCAAGGCCGTTGCTTACTTCTGTGTGCTGTCTTGAGGTCACACTATCCTCTGTAAAGCACTCCGTCTCAGGCTTAATTATATCACTGATTAGTGTCAAAATCACATTTCAGGCATCGACTATCTACATCCAGACCTGGCATCAAATTATGTGAGTACCCTAGTGTTATTGAATTTCATACTTCCCTTCATTTCTTTGAAGTGCTGTTAATAAGTGAAGCAGGGGTTCAGGTGGTGGATTTCATGGGCTTTGTGTGGTGTGCCATTGGCAGTGACAGGTGCTTTCCACGTTGCCTTCATGGCTGCCGAGTCTCCTTGTATTCCTGGAGGACGCGGAGACAGGCAGACGGCCAGCCAAGCTGTTTAATGTTAATGCACACTGCACTGTGGCAGGCACAATGGCAGGCCGATCTGTCACAAGCAGAGATAATGCCAGGGTAGTTGGCGCTGCATAATGTGATGCTCTATCTCCAGAATACTGATAAAACCATAAAGGACAAGAGGGATTGCTAAATGGAACAAGGAAATGTAGAAGGCTTAGTTTGATTTGACTAGAAAATTTGCTGTTTCGTCAGTGTGACTGCTTTGTGCCGTCGTCTTGAATCCAGGATGTTCAAATGCAGACCTTACTGAGAAACCGAGGTGTTGTGAAAGAGTGAGTCACGGTGCTTCGGTGGCCTCAAAACACCCCTGCTTCACAAGTTATGTTAAATACGCCAGTAGTTTGCACACTTATCTCATGTATATTGTTGAAAGGTATCAAAGATTACATCGGTACAGTGTGCTCTATAGGGCTGTCAAAATTGGTTTGATTATTCCTTCTGAAAAACCTTCGAACCTATTTGAATATCTATTTTTGTGCATTACATCCATAAAAGGGCAAACCAATACAACGACAGACATAACTA
>JAOVVB010151326.1:0-11818 GCA_028570985.1 Heterobranchus longifilis | reverse complement strand
TTCATTCAGATATCTGGAGGTCAGAGGTCAAGGGACCCCTTTGAAAATGGCCATGCTAGTTTCCCTCGCCAAAATTGAGCGCAACTTGGGAGCGTTATTTACCTCCCTTCCTGACAAGCTAGCAGAACATGTTATTCCTTAAATCTTCTAGTTTCATATGATACCAAACATACTGTATGTACCTAGCTTCAAGATCCAGTCTGCTGCAGCTTCTGAAAAAAAAAAAAAAAATCGGCGCAACCTCATGTTATTAATAAATAATTAAATGTTTCTACTCCAGTTACAGATAGGAGGAGTTAACAAATTCTAAAACAGTTAAAATGTCATTTTATCTGCTCAGAACTGCATTATAGTGTTATAATTAACTATTTATTAAGTGTTCATAAACTGTTATTTATTTGAAATTGGGAAGGTTAATAAAGTGTTAAATGGTAAACCTGTGTGGACCAATTTTTGAAGCATTTTCTAATCTGTTTTGAGTTTTATCTTTATCATTTGTTGTGAACTTTACTTAACTTAGAGAGTTTGAGTCTTGTGGTTCGGTCATATCTTTCCAATTTGAATTCAAAACAGCCCCTTGAACTTTCAGAGATTTTTTTCATAATTAGATATTCAGTACAGTCTCAATATATGCTAGATGAGCTGTGTTATGCACATATAGAGAGTTTAAAAAGGTGACCAGCATATATATGATTCGATTCATTTGGATTTTATCTTCAACATGCAGCTCTCCAGAGTCGAGACTTGAGTGCTTTTACTCCACATCTCAATAGAGACCATCCGGGCGAAACATGTTTTCACAGAGTCCTCTCTGCTGCATTTTCAGGTGTTGCTGGACAGACATCAGAGTTTTCAAAAAATGTTCTGAGGTACCTCTGAAAGGTTGTCATTTTCACAAAGTGGTGTAGGAGAATTTGATGTGAAGCCGCTGTCACACTAAGTGGGGAGAACCTGCTTTTAATTTGAATGATAATGATGTCATTCTTTGAAAAGCGGATGCAGCAAATTGCTCATTTTTAATCCATTTAGACCTCAGAGCTGCCTTTGACACCGTTGATCATCCAATTTAAAATTGAACGCCATAAGCACTGGGTAGTATTATCTGCCCTGCGCTTGGCGGATTCATCTCTCTCCACTCAAACAGAAACTTTTATTTCACCGGTGGAAACTCATCTTTCTCTTGAGCAAACATCATATGTGGAGTTCCTCAGGGCTCAATTTTTGGGCCAACCCTTTTTTTTTCATACATACTTCCCCCTGGGCCATATCATTTGTAAACACAATGTTTAATTTTGTTGATGTGGCAATGATTTATAGCTATACCTTCTGTTAAATCCACGTATCATTAGCTGTTACTGTTTTGAAGCCCTGAGTTTGGCATTTCGGCTGTCGCCATCTTGGTTTTTTGGAGCCAGAAGTGACCATATTTGGACGAGAGAGTGGAAATTGAGGACGCAGTCAATCACAAGGTAGCCACGCCCTAAAGCATCCCCTGCTTTATCATCGATTTTACTCTAAATGTGACCAGAATTTACAAATTGAACATCTTGGTGTATTGAAGAAGACTTGAAACTAGCGATTGAGACCATAAACTCATTAGGAAAATGTTTACTGAGGTAATAAATCAAGTGAGAAGTAGGGTCATTTTCTAATAGACTTCTATACAATCGCACTTTTTGTCGCTCCCTGCCGGCCATGAGAAAGAATGCAGGTTTAAGGCACTTTGCTTCACTTTTCAGGCCCGGAGGTTTCTGCTTGGTTGTACTTTGAGTTTAGTGCTAATTAGCGAATGTTAGCAGACTAACACGCTGAACAAAGATAGTTAACATGGTAAATATTGCTGCTATACATCAGCATGTTTGCATTGTTATTGTGAGCATGTTAGCTTGATGGCGTTAGCATTTTGCACCTGTGCCTAATTAGACAGCCTCACAGAGCCACTAATATGGCTGCAGAGCTATCGACTCTTAGCCACTTAGCAGCTGATCACGACCTTCAGACGGTCTGCCGTCTGCATGAGCTAAATTCCAGATAAACAAGGTCATAGCCACATTCAAACAGATTAAAAGTCTTGTATCTTTATGTCGGTATTTACAACCACAGAAAATGTATCTTTTCAAAAAAGCTCTCCAAAGTGGATAGACATGAAAATAGTGGGTTCATATCGTCGTGTCAACGGAGAAAAGTCAGCTTTTTATCATATGACATTGAGAACTTTTAGAAAATAAAATATTCAAGGTTAACTCTTTTGGTTAAACAAACTTGAACAAGACAATTTTTACTGAAGAACCAAATCATATTTACTTTTATTACACCATTTATTTAATTATACCATTATTTGTGCACCACCTATTCTACTTTATCACTATAAAAAGATCATGTGGAGGTATTTCATTTCATTTTGTATTCACAAGTAGCATGTTTTGATCCTTATTTTCAGCAGCAGTGTTTTCAAAAACATGAAATATTAATATTTTCCTCATTTAGTAAGATGACGCAGAACTCGGTATGCCTTTTTCAGACGATGTTTTGACAGCCATCAGAAGTTACAAGTAAATTGATCCCACTGGAGCCTCACATGTTCAAACCGGATGGTAGCTTTGTCAGTAATTGGTTATCAAAATGAATTTTAGGCACCAATAGTTCATTTGTCTTTTACCAAATTAAAATAAAAGCTCACAGTATCAGTTAATGGCAAAAGATAGAACACAAATTTGGAGAACAACAATGAGAATTTAGAGACACAGGACTTTTAAATAAGCAGAGTTGGTAAATGTTTACTTTAATTACAGCACTGCGTGGTTGTTTGTCCCCCCGTATCTTCAAGGTAACTCCATCCAGCTTGTGTGTGGGCAGAGGCGCCGCATCCTCACTGGATCTCCACTTTTAGAAGTGATTATTATACTATTTACAACCACATTCTGCTCAGAGCAACAAATTAATAGTGGGGTAGGTCTACGCCATTTGCATATGTAGCAGCTGTTTGGGTCCAATCTTAACTGTGGCTGCGTTCATTCACATCCTGATAAGGAGGAGAAATTACAAAACAGAACGCACCGGACTTTTAAAGACAAATAACCACCATGGAAATGGGATTTACTTTGTTATTGTACAGCTGTGTCCTAAGTCATTTATTCAAATTAATTTCCTCGCAGTGTTTACCTTTTTGTGGGAAGCGCTGTGCATCTTAATGTACTTTTTCTATCCAATCCATTACATACTCTGAATATAGAAAATGTTCTGGGGGACTTTTCATGGCGTCCAATGATGAGGTTATTATCCTTAATTGATTTCACACTCTGAATCTATACCAATCACGCAAGCAGAGTCAGATACAGAGAAGCTGGAGAAGAATGCACAAGACAATAATTAGACATGGATTGTGCAAAAAGAGGGTTGCAAGTACTGTAAATGTGAGAAACAGTATTGCGCATTCACGGCATATTATTTTGATCACTGATTATCTCTGAGCTGCGTCGGCAGAGCACAGTAGTGTGAGAGTGTGAGATGATCCCTGAGAGGCCAGCAGACCGAGCCAGTGACCTAATTATGATGAATCAGAGCTGGGAAAAGCTGTCTGGCCACCAGCCGTTTCTAAGTGCTTTTACACTTCACAGCAACAGCATGAAGAGCCTCAACAAAGCAGCAATACACAACAGAGGCAGTAGGTATGTTGCATATTCTTGTTTTTATGAGCCGGGGGGGGGCAAGGAACCCTTGAATTAATTGGATATGAATATTGACAAAGACAGGATGGGATATTTTTGTGTCTTTTTTAAAGACCTACATCTACATTTTGGGAACTACGCTTCTTGCTAAGAGTTGAGAAGATTTCTACCCCTCTCTAATATCTACAGTTAATATAAGGCCACAGCACAAGTAACCCAGCAACTCGAAAGCTAAAAGAATACATTATATCTTGGGGGTTATGGGGAGCTCCAGGGATGACGTCTTTTTGTAGGCCAACCAGGAAGTTAGCGTCGCCATGGGCTCCCTCGTCAAAAAGCCTATGAGATTTTTGCATTGCATTTTGGATCATTGCAGAAAATAAGCTCATAAGTTTATGATACGTGCACGTTTTGTCTAGCGAGATAATCTCTCCACATGAACACCACTTTTATGATTTTAGGAGCGTAAATGCAATCGCCATTAATAAAAAGCTAACGTTAGGCTATAAACGAACTACCCAACGGTCGCATGTCGGTGACGTTTAATGTCCTCGACAACCTCTGTAGTCTCATTTAGCTACTTGTTAGCAACCGCCTTTTTAAAGACATGTAAAAGCTTCACGAGCAGGGTATTTAACGACGTATTTTATATCGTAAAACAAAACATGAAAATATCTTAAGCTTGTGTTATCCACAGACTTTATTTCAAACGTCTAAAAAAAAAAAAACACATTCAAAATACACATTGACTTTGAGATGAGGGACCCGGAAGTGCTAAAATGCTAACTCATTTCCGGGTTTTAAAACTACACACTGGGGCGTTTCTTGGCCAGGAGCAGTGACTTCCAGGAGTCTCGTCGCCACGAGGTTGCTAGGCAACCAGCAGAGACTACAGGAAGTCACTGCTCCCGGTCAGTCCCGTAAAACCACAACTTTTTGTTTTCATACTTTGGTTTTTAAAATGACTGTTTTTGTAAAAAAAGAGCCTGGTGGCTTTGAAGAGAGCGATATGACGGTTTCAGGTCGCCGTCGGAAAGAGCTGTTTGATGGCAATATTCTAAATATAGCGTACATTTTTTTAGGTGGCTAAAATATGTTTAGCTGTATGGCCCGTCCACAGCAGTACATTGCTTAGCCTCCCTGTCAGGACTCCTGCCTGCTTCTCTAAACTGGGGGCGTGCCGACCGCCACCCACTGACTGCAGATAAGTACCTCATACAACCCCACTTCAGAAGATCTGAACTATCACTTTTACATCTGATGTCGAAGTATTCCTTTAAGGCGAACAAAACTAACTGGATCTAAATTGTGTGAGCTTGTCATTGAAATATGCGTATCCCCGTTGAGTCCCAGGTACTGACATCAAAGAGCAGCTGTTCGGGGACACACACATTACTGCGTGACCTCTCTTAACTTATGGGTAAATAGTGTAACAGAATACTCTGGGGGCTTGAGAAAGGCTCGCCCTGAAGTTTGGCATGACATTGGGCCTCCGAGTGGTATTAGGCGCCATCCACAACACATTTAAGACTTGAATATGTTGCTTTGAGGAATTTTAGGGATTTCTTAGATGGATGTGTCAGTCCTAAACCATGACGCGGTATGAAATCAGTCCACAATATCCACTGAGACACATTCTGCAAAGAGCCAGTGGCAGCTATAGGGCGTCTCTAGAGATAGTTTGGATGTTTTTTTCCCTTCTGTCTAGTGGTTATCTGATCGTCAGTCGAGGGAAAAGGTGAGTATGGAGCGCAAACAAAAGGTGCTTGAATAAACTAGCTCCCGGCCACATTATTCAGACTGTGGGTATTGTACTCTGCTGACAAGCCTCAACAGGACGTGAACCTCCAGAGAAGTTTCTCAAGCAGGGATGGGTAGGACTCCTTTGCTCCACTCAGCGGATTAAAAAAAAAAAAAAAAGAGTTATGTAGATAATCTGTACTGATGCATGATGCATAGCCAAGTGACAAATCACAACTGTTGTACTACAAAAACCACTAAAAAATAGAAACAGCTGTAAGAAGCCGGAGGCGCATGAAATACGACTTCACATACAGGTGAAACCTATATTTTCTCCACTTCATTGTAGGAGTAACAACTTTGCAAACACTCTACCATACAATGCAATTAATACAACAACAACAACAACAACAACAACAACAACAACAACAACAACAACAACAACAACAACAACAACAACAACGCAAACTACAACTCAGAGTTGAATGCTACAGTTGAATCAACACCTTTGACACCATGTAAACAGCATTAAGGTTTCACAAAAGTAGTAATCAATATAAGACTGTTGTGTTGGATTATATTACAATATATACACACATTTTCTCATTACTCGTATTCTGTATTTTCTGAGTTCGTAATTTTACTTTTTAAAGTATGTTTTGCTTGTACTAACTGAAAAAATGCGAAACTTTGATATGTTAAAATGGTCTATTATAAATGTTAATATCTGTCCTTTTCGTGTAGGGGTTCCTCCCGACGCTGTTTTGCAGAGGCACCAGGGTGAGGCGACGCCCAGGACGACTGTGATTGGTTTAAGGAAATGCAAACAGGCCAGGGAGTGAAAGTGCATTGAATCCAGACCTTCCCCCAGCAGCGCTGTGGAGATAGGTCTGGCTACGCAAGACTAACATATTATTAATAATATGAATACAATCTTTAATTGGTTGAATTTGGAAAAGAACAATAATTATGTCAGATTGTTTTCACAACTATAAGCCATGAAATATGATTATTGATATTCATGGTTTCAAGAGGATGAATCTATCAAAGCCATCAGGTCAAAATGTATTTTTGATCAACTCTTTGCTCCATAACAAGGTACTAAATAACTAAAGGCCACATTTTTCCTGAAATTATCTGTGGATGTTCATTATCCCCAGAGGATGACTTTGAGTGTTTTCGGTGACCCCCTGACCTTTCCGGTAGCATTTCCATCAGGTCAAAATATCAGTTTTTACACTAAAAATATTAAGATTCAGTGGGCAGACTGGCATTAAATTTATGGAGCATATTTGTGCTTCCCAAAGGACGAGCCCTATCTGAACACCTTGTGTCAACTTTGCACATGACATAACTGATTCCTATAAGATTTCTTACGATATTTAAAGTTACTAAAGGATGAACTCCTGATTGTCGTGACTCCTTGACCTGTCCTCTTGATACATGTACATGTCCCACTAAACTTAATAGGCAAATCACCCAAATGTCCCATGAGATTTGCTGACCACTTTCATTCTCGGTTTTCCAGTTGAGTTTTTCATTCAGTACTTTATTTCCCCTGTTATCAGTTTGATGAGCCAAGAAGCCATGACTTTGAACCAGGGCCAAAGTTACAAAAAACCTTTATCACACAATGAATTATTCAGTTGTTGGACATCCTTTATAGTCGTTTTTATTTAAAAGAACACAGGGTGTGAAGTCTGTTCTTGTCTTAATTGCCTGAGAAAGATTTTATGAGCTACTGTTACTTTATATAGCCACACCTATCTCCACAGCGCTGTGTCAGTGCTGGAGATCGGTCTGGCTGCACCCATTATCATTCTGCTATAGGGGAAAAAAACACACTGGCTTGTTTGTATTTCTTTAAACCAATCACAAGTCTTGGGCGGGGCTAAGCCCAGGATGCAGCGACGGTGTCCTTGCAAAATAGATAGAGGAAGGGGAGGAGAATGCCGTGTGACCCCTCGTATCATGTGATGACCATGCAGCCTGTACGCATAACAAGCTCTGTAGTTTGTGCATGCAGAGAGCTCTGTACGGACTCATAGAACTCGGGTTACATCCAGTAACTTCTCTGCACGCACCGCTAGCTGGTTTGGAAAATGGACGTTTGTTTTGAAGAGAGGTTGTCCGAGGAGATCCGCCATTACCCACATTTATATAATTCATCTTTTAAAAGGAATACAAAGACCACCAACCACCACCAGCTGGAATAGTGTGGATCGACGAGGCCCCTGATAAATAAGAATAGAACGGCATGTATGTCCGCTTAGCCTGCGCTGATGTGCGATCCCGCAAGTCAGATTACTTTTACTTAAACAGATTTGTAAATGAGTACTACTTTTGTGGAAGTTCGGAATACGTAACTGTCGTCGTAGTGTGATATTTTTGGTGCTCTTTCTCACTAAATAATAAATCCAGTGTGGTGACACATTTCGATGTCGGATATGCACCATGAAATACCATCTGCAGTGAGCATACACAACCAAAATGACAGAATGTCATCAGTCATTTTAAAAACAATTTTAGTATGACTATTTTTTTTGGCTGGAATCAGATTCCTCTGTGATCACTGGGACAGAATAGATACAGAAATGTTTCCAGCAGTATCCAACAAAACTGTCCACAGTGAAGTCAGAACTCTTCTGGGACTGCCGGATTTTTATTGATGTTGAACACAACTTTCTATCGCTATTTTCCTGTTTTTCAAGAGGAGTCGGAAATATTTCAGCACTCTAGGATTTCAAACATAACCCACCAGGCAGCTGAATACTTGCATGGAGTGATATTTTGCAATTATGAGCCTTATAAACATTGCATCAATATTACAAACCCCCTCCAAGAAACAGATTGTTTGTCTTTCCGAGCTAGTAGTCGCAGTCTTCCCTGCCATAAATATCCTCTGTCAATGGTGCATTCCTCTGCCTTCACCACAGCCTTTGAGTATTTTTCGGAGATTGTCTGGTCTGCACCGATGCTTTCATTCCAGTGGACTGATCACAGGAGACCTGATCCAGCTGTGTCACGAGCCGCGGAGAAAACCGCTGCTGATAAGAGACCGAGAAGACACCCGAGTGATGTGGGATAAGGCCTGACTTTAAAGGCAACAGGCAGCATTTGGATTGTATTAGGAGATCGTGCTAATGACGCCTAGATTAACACTAATTTAGGCCTTTAGTGATTGAAGTAAAAGAAACCTCTGGCGCGAGATGATAGCATCAATATGAGACATGCCACGGAGCACAGGAACGGGTCTGAATCGAGGGCCTGTGGGTGCGTCATCATCCCACAACAGCAGTGTTAGTTGCCACAGACAGCTGGAATGTTCCACTGGGATGACAGAGGGAGGGTGTGTCCGATCACACAACAACACCCCCCCACCACCACCACCACCACCACCACCACCTCTCTCAACACCACCCTTCCCCATCAACATGCCTCCTGGTTGAACCCCCCTCCAGCTCTAATCCCCGTCCGTCCGCGCTAACCGGTCAGTCGAGACAAATGGCGAGGCGCTGCCTGGCAGTGAAGACGCAGCAGGTGCTGTGCTGTCAAAAGCCACTTCACACCTCCTCTCTCTCCCTCTCACACCACTATCACCCCCCCCCCCCTCTGCCCTGCGAGCCCCGGCCACCCTCTCAGTGGGAGGGGAGAGGGGGACTCTCCGGGGTGTGCTTTGTTATCAGCATGCTCCAGCTTTGAAGTGTGCTGGGCCAGAATCTGGACTGTGTTTACTTGAAGGCATCTCCCTTGTTGTGCGTGTCAGTCCGAGGTAATTACGGCTCAGCGAGTAGCCCTGACCGTGATGACACGGTGGGGTAGGTGTGGAGAAGTAGGAAGGGCCCAGAGTACATCAGCGTCTCTGGCTGCTCTTACTCACGAGGATGTGGTGTAGACAAGGGAGCTCCCAAGGGGGCTCTGCTTGCACGGGCATGATTTGTTAAAAGAGGCAACGACCATGGCCGACAATGTCCTATAATTGTATTGTTATCACAAAGTGCAGGCCTGTTGTGCTTTTTTTTCTCAGTGGGCTGTCACATCAAAGACTTGTTAAGCAATGCAATACATTTGGAAGTTCAATTTCTGTCGCATAATTCAAAGGGACGATATGTTTAAGTTGTTATTTTACCATATTAATGCATGGTAATGAATTTTCTCGTCATTCTGGTTCAAGAAGTTTGAGGTGAAGTTTGCAAATGTCATTTAAGATGCGAGTTAAAGAAATAGTTCGATATTTTCTGGGACTTATTTCCTTGAGAAGATTGATATCGCTCTCAAGTTTCAGGCTGGTCTCGTTCCCTGTTTGTAGCAACGACTACGAAAAGTAAAGCACTGTAATTCGTATTTATAGCACGTAATTGTGAGACATGAGGCCCAGGTTTAACACGCTCTGGGTGGGTGGCGCGATCACACGCAGGACTTTCACCCAGGAGACTTTTATTAAGTCTCCGGCAGCAGGAAAGTGTATGTGGGATTGAAAATAAACTGCAGTTCCCATGTTCATGGTAATGAAAGAACATGTCTCATTTATGTGTTTAGAATAGTTTTTGGACACTGGAGATCTAACCTACAGAGGTATAATCTACAGTGTCAGTTTTGGTCTTTTCAATTTGTTGACAATCATAAAATATAGAATATCACCATGTATACAGTGTCGTTTCATAACATGTCTCTATATATTCATGTCACATTGAGTTCCAGTTGTCCATCATGGGAAATCTGGGAATTAATAGAGAATTTGTTGCTGGTTGTACATTGCCAATTACATTTCAGCAGTTGCACTTTTAAGAGAGGGCTCAAAAGCGAGCCAAATCTATCACTGTCATAACAAAAACAGTGGTTACACATTGCACAAGCTCACTGGTGAGAGTTTGATAATGAGATTTCCCCTCCCTTCAGCCTGCTCAGTAGCCAAAACATGATTTTTGCAGCTCTTGGAATACCAATTAACTGCAGAAGCCTTCAGACTATAGGAAAAAAAAAACAGTATATGTATATTCATCAGGTCTAAATGTCAAAACACATGATGCTGGTTCTGTCATAGATCATGTTGTACAATCTTGTTTCTCCGGGCTGCAAACATGTTGATGATGTCAGTGTTAGCATGAAGTCAAAGGCCAGATTTCACATAATGCTGCTGAAGCCGACCGCACAGATGCCGGTGCATGGACTCTGTAATGTGGAACTAAAGAGATCGGTGCATTGCAAAAGGCCAGATATTCCCCCTGCAGGCCTGCTGCATTTGTCAGAGAGGATGTGTAAGCTCTCTGTCAGAGCAATATCATGGAAAATAAGTCTTGCATCATGTGTATCCTGTGAGGTGTATTTTATAATCGTGTGCATCATTTGAATGTATTGCAGTGACGCGTTATGAAATCCTGTGTGCTGATTAAAGACTTTTTTTATTTCATAGAGGCGCGTCTAAAAAAAAATCTAATCTAATCTAGGATATTTATCTTGTCACTCTGTCTTTTAACAAGCTACAATTAATTTTATCCAGATTCAATAGATATTCTCACTTGTGAAAGAATAATTGTCCTTTGAACAGCACTGAAGCAAATTTGAAAAAGATGTAAATCAATTCTCTATAATGAATAAAAGCTTTTTTTTTTTTTTTACAATAAGAAAACAAGCACATGAATTCCCACACAGATGAAGGTGACGGACTACATATGGCAGAGAGTTAATGTGACAGGGAAAGCTTTTTCAAAGAAAGTACATGCACAGATTAGGGAGGAACTACAAAGTCTATCGCAATCTGATAAGACTTATGGTGTTTTCATTGGTGAGTGTCTCTGCTTTTATCTTCTACAACTGAGCTTCTCTTATCATGTGCAGCACAGTTTGGAATTCCAGCCTCTGCTAATTGTGTCTCGTAATCTTTGGTTACCAGAGCAAAGAGTTAAACTAGAGCGGGATGTTAAATAGTTCACAAACTGGCTCAGAATAATCACTCGGATTACCAACAAGATGATGCATCTTCCTTTTTTTTTTTTACCAAACTTCACAGATAGAGGAACAATATCTTCTATTTATGATCAACTGGGAAATGGATGGAAATGGAGTTCGACTATAACACATGAGCAATGAGGCTATGGAGGGCATATAGTGCATCATTGATTGCGTTTGTCTAAAGTTAAAGAAAGTTCTGGATTCAGTGTGTTTTCACTCCTGGATAGAGAAAAACTCCCGGGCCTATTTGCATTTCCTTAAACCAATCACCATCGTCCTGGGCGTCGCTGCGCCCCGGACACAGCCACGAGGCGTTTGCAAAATAGTGTCAGGAGGGAACTTGTTTTGGTGGAACATTTACAGGAAAAATTTCTTCTATCCATCTTTACAATCATTCATCGCAAGAACAGAGCAGGCCTGCCTTATTACACAATCCAAATCTTCAAAACGTGTCATTT
>JAOVVB010151315.1:0-11818 GCA_028570985.1 Heterobranchus longifilis | reverse complement strand
TGGGAGGAAACCGGAGTACCCGGAGGAAACCCACCAAGCACGGGGAGAACATGCAAACTCCATGCACACACAGACGGGAATCGAATCCGGACCCTGAAGGTGCAAGGCGACAGTGCTAACCACTACACCACCGTGCCGCCTCACTAGTAGACTATAAATGTAAATCATGGACTTTCTGTTTATTTGTGACCAATGTAGATTTCATTTTCATAGTCCAAAAATTTAATAATTGCATTACTTTATATATTAGAGTTGAAAACAAGCAGCTGCTGCTTTAGAGGGACCAAAGGCAGCTGGTCATTAAAGAGCTTTTATTTTCAGTAGACAGACCCAGGGTGCCATGCCCTTAATGTACAGTATTTGTTGCATGGGGTGGCATAGTTAGAGTCTTCTATTTTAAAATATGCAAGCACATTTACCAAACTCAAACCCTAGAGATACTCAGCCCCTAGCACTTCTTTTGGATAACACAGCAGCTCTTAGATCTTGTAGCTTCTTTGAAATGGTGGTGTACTGATGGTGTGAATTTTATATGTGGGGGCTACTTGAGAGAATTCTGCCTAAAGAATAGAAAAAAAATGACAAATGAATTTGAAGGCATTGTGTCTGAAATTATTACTTTTGATATAAATTTCACAGGTTTGAATTTGCTTGCTAGGTACTAATAGTATCAAAGCCGTCGGAATAGAAAAGATAAACATTGCCCCAACGTGCCTTACGTTTCTATTTTCAACTCATCAAAACATTATAAATTTCCAGTATTTAAAACTTGTATAGAATAGCAGTGTGCTCACCTTCCACTTTAATAGGAATTAAGACTTGACAGTTAGTGGTGTGCTTAATGAATAAGTCTGCAGTTTATTATTTCAGTGCCCGCGCAGTCACGCTTACCTTTATTGTACAATGCCTTACCTCAGAGAACTACGTATAGATACATTCCAGCATTGTTTATGACATAAAAAACAATAAACTTAGAATATAATTTGGTTACAGATTACATAGTTTAGAGTAATACTTACTAAATAAATCCATATATACTTCCATATATACTGCGAGCTAATCTTTATTCTTCATCATCATAAATTTTTTTTTTTTGGCTTAGCATCTATAATAAAACTACAGTGGATACTAAAAGGTAGAAAGTTCATCATATTGTCATCCCTTCTTGGTAGCAAAGTGACTCTGGTGTCATATGGCTTCTCTTATCTGCTTAGATAAGCACACACACGGAGAATCAGGGGAAGCAAGTCACAGCATCTTGGCAGATTTTGAGGCTATATAGTTTATGACCAGTGCATGAACTAAGTTTAGTTTTTAGTGAACATAATTTTTTTAATCACCTCAGTGCATAAAAAAAAATAAATCTTGAGGTGGATGGGGCACAACAGCAAAAGGCAACAGCAGGACCACTCTCATCCATAAAAAGCAAGAATCTGAGGCTATTATAGATACAGACTCACCCAAACTGGACTAGTGTTCGGGTGAGCCTTTATCCACGATAGCCACACTTTCTTGTTCTTGGCTAAAAGAAGCAGTACAAATGGTGGTCTTCTACTGTTTTATCCCATCCATCTCAAGGTTAAATGTTTTGTTTATCATGCTAGGATGCTTTGCTTCTTTCCATTAGTGTAAAGGGTGAATAATTAACAATTTCCTGTTAGTGGACAGTGAGTGGATGATGTTTTGCTTATCCATTCCCTGTGTTAGTATTTTTCTTTTACCAGGATTGTGAAATGCTCCCATTCACCTGCGAAAAGTAGGAGCAAAAATGTTAGCATGGTAGTATGCCTGTGTATTTGCTTGTGGAATAAAACGTGTCTGTGGGAGTGGGCTTTTCTTTCTTTCTTTCTTTTTTTTTTTTTTTTTTTTTTTTTTAATGCCGATAACCTCACCTGATTTAAAATGAAGAAGAAAACCTCATGTAATATTTTTAATAAATAACCTACTTTAATATGCAGTGTTGAATGTACTGCCTGATGTTTTGTACTGATCTGCATATCAAATTAAACTGTATGTCGGGTTCCTGTGATGAATTGGCACCGTACACACCTTACGCCCTGAGTCCCCTGGGATAGGCTGCTTTCCTCCTGCGACCTTGACCAGGACAATATAGAGAATGGTTGTATGAGTGATTGTGTGAGTATTTTGTGTTTTTTTTTATTTTTTATGAATCTGTGTATCATTTGTTTTCATATTGAAATAAGGAGCAAATATTAAAATGAAAAAAAAAAGCTTTTAAATTTTTTTACATTTTCAAACTGATCTCATGCTCTGGTTAGAAGTAAGAAATTAGAACAATGGGTTTAATTTTAACATTTATTATTTTGGTTTGCTAAGTTAATCAAGTAGCGGCAAAAGCAGAAAGTGAGTGTCTGCGATAACAGTATGATGATTACAACGATGCAAAAAAGACCTTAAAACAAAGCACTAGAAGACGAAAATCTAAAGTCATAAAGTAGGCCTGGTTCGGGTGATTTGCAAACGCTAGGCAAAACAAGATGATACGCAATGAATTGGAATTTTATTGCTACTTTACAGTGAGTGTATGTGTAATAGAGTTCAGATGTACACAATCAGTAATCACATAAGCTTGATTGAGTGTACTGGGAACTCTCAATGGCCTGTTTGTTGGCTTGTAGTTAATTTCAATGTACTGTAGAGCTGGCAGAGCTCAAGGACACAATAAAAGGGAATTAGTTGAATTTCTGCATGGAATCATGAGTTCGGTGCATACTTCATCCAGGGACAAATTGGGCTCAATCAGATTGGATTTTAGAAATCAGCCCCTTTATCATTTGCTCACACTGCCTGGCCGCTGATTTGGGGGTGATTGCCTGATGTTAGGCTAACTGAACCCCCCTCCTCCCAGTTTCTTCCCAAATCCCATCCACAGTCACTCACAATGTCCTGTTGCATGGCAAAATATCTGAAAAACTTTGCTGGGCAAGGCAGTAAGGTACAGTATATGGACTTCATGAACTGGTTCATGTTCAAAACAGTTGCTATGACTGTGGTGTTCAGTGATTGGGGAAGATCCAGGACAAAGTTAAAAGGTACTGTAGAATGGAGCAGGGACTTTGGGGAGTGGGTGGAGGCCAGTTTTCCATTTGGTTGGGCTCAAGGTACTTTAGCCTGGCCACATGCAGGGTAGAATTTAATAAATGGATTAGTGTCTGTAAGCATTTTTTGCATACAGTACCTCCCTGGAAGGAGACAAAGTACGATAAGTGCAAGCGTCGCTTGTTGCTAGAGAGGTATGAGACCCAGGTAATTAACCACATTTAGAATTGCACCAGAAACGATTTTTATCCCCTCAGGGCAGTGTTTGGTAATTTGTGTGAATTGTGTGTTGTCAATATTTATGTCTATGTCCCAGCTTATGGCCCCCATAAAACAGGGTCTCATTAAAGCTTCTGTCATTGCTGCTTTGTCAGAGTGTGGAGGTGTCGGACACATTTGAGATGAGCGAGATGTGTTTTGGACCTTGGTCTGTATGAGATGGTGTTGTCAAATCGAGTAAAGATCAATGCCCACTGGGCTTGGCAAAAGATAATTCATTTGGCAGACTTAATATGTTCATGGCATTTATTTGTAAAAATGATAACAAATTGTTGTGTCTCCCACAAATTGCTGCCATGCTTCCAATAATAATAATAATAATAATAATAATAATATAATTTCTGGTTACTCAAGGTGGCCTTTCAGTTCAAACCAAGGATAAATTAAAATATAAAACAAGATAACATTGACGATAAAGATACCATTGAATAGTAAATAAAATTAAAACAATATTAAATGAAACAAGTGACAGTGCCATAATTTAAACATTTAAAAACAAATGGTGATTTAAATGGAGATATGAGTGCAGCCATAAATCATGTAGGATAAGCATTTCTGAATTGAATTTGGTTGGAGAGAGATGGAGGCTCTAATGTCCAGGGCGGTTAGGCGAGCATAGGTTGTAACAATGAGCCTTGATGAAGAAGAGCGAAGAGTGCGAGAGGGAGTGTAGAACTGAACAAGCTCTGATAAAAAAAAGGCGGAGCGAGATTATGAAGTGCTTTAAATATAATAAAGAGAATTTTAAACTCTATACGGTATTTGATGGAGAGCCAGTGGAGTTATTGAATGGTGGGGGAAATGTGATGCATTAAAGGTATTTAGGTTATGATACGGGCAGCAGAGTTCTGGATAAGTTGGAGTTTATGTAAGAGTTTTTGAGGTAGACCAGTTGGAAGTGAATTACAGTAATCTATACAAGAGGTGACCATGTATGAGAGTGGCAGCAGTGTGTGGAGTGGGGAATGGGCGGAGCTGGAGGTAACATGACCTGCACATATTGTTTATATGGGATACAAAAGAAAAAAGTGTTATCAAGGTTTTTGACCTGAGAAGAGGGAAAAACTGAGCAACCATCGTTGCAAATTGAGAAACTGTTCGACTTGGATGAAGTGTATTTTGACTCTATGAGGAGGACCTCTGTCTTATTGTTGTTAAGTTTGAGAGAATTGAAGGAAAGCCAAGTGTTTATTTAATTTAAGCCATTGGCGAGACAGGAGGGTGGAAGAGCAGAGTGGAGATATGTAGTATCATCTGCATAGCAATGGAAATGTACAGTATACTGAAGAGGGGAAAAAGAGAAACGGACAAGAACAGAGCCTTGGGGAACACCACAACTGATTGGAAGAGGCTGCCTGCACAAATTGGTAACGGTTAGAAAGGTATGAGGTGAACCAAACAAGAGGATTGTCAGTAATGCCAGTAGTAGCTAAACCATGTAGTAGCATAGTGTGTGAGAGTGTTGAAGGCTGCACTCAAATGTAGCAGGACAGGGATAGTTAATAGTCCAGCATTAGCTGCCACCAACAGATCATTGGTAACCTTTATCAGAGCAGCTTCCCTACTATGTTTGGTATGGAATCCGGACTGAAATGATTTAAACGGTTATTGTGAACCTGTATTGCAACTATTTTAATAAATTTTTTCTAGTATTATAGAAACGAAAGGAAGATTTGAAATGGGATGGAAATTGTTGAGATTATTAGGGTTAGCACCAGGTGTTTTCTTTAAGGATCAGAGTTATTGCAGTTATTTTGGGGGGATGATATGACAATGTCGGAAGTGAGAGAAGAGTGAATAATACGAGGTATGAGAGAGCAGAGTGAGGGCGTAAAGGCTTTATTTAACCAGCTGGGTTGGCAGTGAATTGAGCTGACATGTGGAAGATTTAGACTTAGTAATGAATTTTGAAATTTCAGATTCTGTGGTGAGTTTAAAAGAGGAGAAAAGAGTGAGAGGATGGTCAGCATGGCATTAAAGAATGTTAGAAAAGCATCCCACTGAGCAGTGCAATACAGGTGGGGTGGAAGTGTGTCAGATGGTTTCAGAAAACTGTTTAAAGTGCAAAACAAGATTTTTGTGTTCCCTTCACCAGATACAAGCAGCTTATTGTAATGAGCAGATTTAGCTGGAGTCAAAGTGTTTTTATAGAGAAGAACATGCTCACTATACATTTCTCTGTGTACAGTACGTCTAGTTCTTCTGTACAGGTGTTCCAGGTGATGGCCTGTGGATTTGAGCTGATGTAGTTCAGGAGTAAACCAGGGTTCACACTGAACAAAAGAGACCGTTTGTGTTTTTAGAGGTGCAAGAGCATCCAGGAGGATCTGTTCTAGTGCTAAATATGAATAAAATAAAATGCTAATATTTCTCTATTGCCAACATCATAATTTCACTCAGCTGGGTTCAACTTCTTAGATATGTATGCAACTTAATGTTTCAGGCTTTCCTCCAAATCCTTTTGACAGGACTGTCTTCACTAACATTTGACTTTGACTATAAGTGGTCTAGATGGGTCTTGGTGTTTAAGGATGAGGGCTGAGGTAAAGGCATCATTTCATCCTCAAAATGCTTGTTTGGCCTCTCTTTCCCATATTAGGAATTGTGTTGGAAAATTTGTGATGTAAATCAAAATGTCATCTATTTATGTTCTGGCAAACATCTGGCAATACGTCATTTATTAGGCCCTGAAGTACAGCAAGAGCTAAAGAGAGCCCATTCAACACAGTCTTTCACTCATCACCTCCCCTCATGTGCACCAGGTTATATTTATATGCATATTTATATCTATATGTAGGTCAAATTTTATGAACACTTTAGTTTAAGTCTTCCAAGGTGGTTGTCAGTACAGTAGTTACTACAGTAGTGACTATAATCAGTGAATTTGTTTAGTCCATGGTAATGGACTCCCCTCCCCCTCCCCCAGCCCCGCATGTCAACAAAGAAAAGGTTTGTGTAAACTGGAGATCTGGATGGGTGATCAATCATCGCTACAGAGCCTCTGCAATCTTATTCTAAATGGCTTGTGTCTCAAATAAGGAGTAAATACAGTTGTGATGGGTATGGCTTCGACTAGGAGCTTAATAACACAGTTGTAGCAGCTGTGAGGCAAGAGACTGCTGGCTTTGGTTTTACTGATCACTCTTTAGAATGTGTTGTATATGGTTGCCATATACAACATTTTTATTTGTGTCCTGATTTGAGGCTCTCCGTGCTAGTGGCAGATACTGTTAGGGCAGAGAAGTGACGTTGTGCTGATCAATGTAGAATTTCTCTCTTCCTTCAGGAGATCTAAATCATGAGTCTGCGTACACAGAAAACACAGTATGATGGGGAATTTGGCAGTGGTGGTGACATGGAGCAAGATAAATCTGAATCAAGTGCTCTAACTCGTAAGCTGGGGTCCTGTGTCCTAGGAGTTACGCAGCTTCTGTCAGAGTGTCCTCCATCTCCACCTCTATTGTACTTGAAGTGAGTACATGCTCTGAACTAGTAATTACAAATTATGTTAAGATGAAGAAAAACTTCTCACCATGTTGGAGAAAGAAAAGGTGGCTGCTTGCTTTAATGCTGATTTGGGTTGGTACAACCAGGCTGCTCGATGATGTGCTGCTCACTACCACGGGAGTAACTGTGAAGATTTTTTTTCTTTGTGTAGGCACCTATACTGTATACTGTATGTCCTGCTTTAATTGCATGGACTCTGATTGGATCACTTCTGAGATAGGTAGGAGTCTGGTGTGCTCCAGTCTTTGGTTGAGAAAAGCATCCAGATGGATGGACATCAATGCGTTTATTCAGAGGCCTGGTCATCACGCTATGCTCCTCAGTAATTATATCCTAGTTGAGACTCTGGCAAAATGCTTCTTTATGGTGCAGAAGCTCATGGCACGTTTCACCATGTTTGGTCCCCCTGCTGGAGTGAAAGCAGATAGTTACTCACCTCCTCACCCTCAGAGAGGAGTGGTCACTGCCTTGGGTACAGACTAATTTGTCCTACTGTAGGTGAGAGCTCTTTCCATTAGCAGGGCAATGAACTGCATTTTCAAGCTTGCTAAACCACTCTTGTCTGGCGAAGTACAAGGGGCAGTAAAGCATAAAGCCCCACTGTTCTGCCGGCTCTCTGGAGTACTTACCTGGTTGAATGAAGAGGGTGATGTCCTGGCATATTTTGCTCATCGTTTGTGCATGGATGATCAAGGCCTCGCACACACTGATTTCTTCCATAGGGTCTATCGATAACAAAGTTTTCTGTCAGAGAATAATAATGGTGGCCAATGTAGGTTACAGATTTATTTGTAATTTGAAAAATGTATTACTGTCAATGCTAAAACCCAAGTAAGTAGTCAAGTCTGTACTAAGGTGACTGGGACAATGTAAGCTTTTTTTGTGCTTAAACATGAAGCATAATGAAAGATACAGGACGCCAAGTACCTCTAGAAAACCAAAGCTATCTACAGTGGTGGCAAAAAGTATTAACGAAACTTCGAGATTTCACTAATTAGATTGTGTCTTTCTGAGCCGCCCCTTTCTCTCTCTCTGTCTGTGGATTCATGTATACATACATACACACCTCCATGGCTTTATGGCTTTACGTTTTTAACTTTATGGCTTTAAGCTAACTGTAAGCCATGTACAGCCACATGGCTTTATTAACTAACTAAGTCAGGAAGGGCACCCGGTGTAAAACCCGTGCCACGCTTGTGTTGGATGGTCTGCTGTGGCAACCCCTTGCCGGGAGCAACAGCAGAGCAACAACATTTGTTACCCTTTCTATCTTTGTCATATTGGTCTTTGATGGGGTTTATTCTTTCTCTCAGTTCCCTGTTGTACTCCCTGGTGTTGGTTTACATGTCTGTGTTTCTTTGTAAGAACAAGAATGATTTTTTTTTTTTTTTTAAAAGATGGCTATAGGAAAAAAAACATTCTGGCATATTCCTTTCGCAAACAATCACTCATCGCTACAAGTTCTGGAACAATGTTCTTTTGACTGATGGAATCAAGGAGGACATGGTTGATCATCATGCACATCCATGTTTGGTGAAAATCAGACAAGGTTTATCACCACTAGACTTCATACTAGCTTTAAAGCCTCACAGGGATGATGAAGTCCTCTTTAGCTATAATATAATGCAACTGTAACTTTATTTATTTGTAATTGGCATGTCTGTATAGTGAAATTATTTTTTCACAAATATCTTGTAATATGAGTAAGAGAACACGTCGAGATTTTTTTACATTTTATTTTTGTCTGTTTGTCCGTGCAAGCGTCACATGGAAACTACTGAACGAATTTTAAAGGTGTATTACCAGGTGTATTTGGTGGAGCTCGAGGAATCATACAGTACAGGCTTTGTTTTATCGCAATTGATCCATGGGAAGAGAAGATACGTTAATTTAGAATTTTAATGGAAAAACCTGGTTATATCATAAAAAAAATCAACCTTGAAATAATCATTAGTTGAACTCTAAATTCAACAGATGGCGCTGTACATTTTTTAATACACGCTTATGAATGTGCAATTGACATCTACTTATGAAACGTGACCTCACACCTTCATTCCGTGCACTTCGCGGTAACAAAATTTTTGTTAATTCCAAAATTAACACAGCTACCGATCCTTGGCCTGGGTTTGGAACATGGTCTGTATATAGTACATTGGGCCTGTTCTCTGCATATTTGGAAGCACTCCTGATGTTGCACCCAGTATATCATTCTTCCAGGTTTTGGCCTTGATGGGATTTTAAGCAAAAGAAGGGAAGGAAGCGAGCTTGGGAAGTCTTGTGACTTTTTTATTTTCTTTTCAGCATATTGGTTGTAGCACATGTGCACTCTGCTTGGTGCACTGGTACACCCTGCCACAAGTTTCTCTCTCTGGGCTTCTCTTTCTGCCAGTACAACAAACTTGATATGGAGCTAAAGGTGTAAAGCATTGCATGCTACTGTACCTCAGTGTTACCCTCAGGACTGAAATATACCTAGGTAATATGATGAACTGAATTTTATTTCATTTAAACCATACAGGCATGACTTAAAACCAAAGTGTTCACTGTGCCCAATAATAAAATTTACATTTAGGCATTTGGAAAGGCTTTTATCCAGAGTGACTTGCAAAAGTGCTTTGAAGTTTCCATCACTGGATAGATCCTTACACTGAGTTACTTACTTATTAACCCAAATTTTTTCAGGAAACAGGTTAGGATTCCTAACCTAACAATAGGTTTTTAGTCCTATAATAATAATAATAATAATAATAATAATAATAATTAAAAAATATGCACATTTTGTGAGTTCTAAATTTTTGCGATGTCTTTCCCATATTCCAGTAGCAGTAAAATGTACATGTTTTAAAAATAATAATAACGTTGGTACTACATGACGTATCAGAAAACCCAAATAAACAGTTTGAGAAGCCTCCTCGTGAACACACACCAGCAGGATTTCTGTACAAGCATAAAAAAAAAGAAATCAGTCATTGTCTATCACTGATCTGTGCTGCTTGACTTTAAAAAGACAAGAAAGATTAAACCCTTTAAAGAAGACCCGTTCAGCATGTAAAACTGTGTTCCTCTGCGGATTATGTGCACCGTCAGTACGACTTCTTGTTCTCTTTACTGCCTCTCAGTACACTGCTCTTGTACCAAATATACTTAAACGGCCATCAAAAAGGCTTTCTGGATATTTCATGGCGTGGTGGCATAGTGGTTAGCATCGTGGCCTCGCAGGTCCAGTTGAGGGTTTGATTCCTGCCTCAGGTCTTTGTGCATCCAGTTTGCACGTTCTGTGCTTAGTTGATTTCCTCTGGGTACACTGGTTTCCTCCCACAGTCCAAAGACATACCTGTGATGTCCTGGCAGCCTGTCCAGGGTTGCCCCACCTAGACTCCAAAACCCTGGGATAGGTTCTAGGTCACCTGCGACTCTGTACCAGAAAGGTGGGATAGAGAATCAGTGAAAGTGACCTTATACAGTTACTTAGAACTATAATTTTTTTTTACACCCTTGAAGTAATTAGGTACAGTTAAACCTTGGATTGAGAGCAATTTTCGTTCCGAAAGCATCTAAAAGCTAATATAAATCACTTGTATATTAAAAGAATTCCCCCTTGGGAAAGAATGGAAACTTTAATTTGTTCCGCAGTTCAAAATATTCATATAAATATAATTAACCCAAAATATAAAGTAAAATTAAACAAATTAACCTGCACTTTACCTTTGTAAAGAATCATGACTAGTGTTAAACAATAGAAGAAGCAGGAGCAGAGGGGCTACTGTGTAGGACAACGTTCACAGACACAAACACGCGCACAAACAGAAACACTCCTCGCTGACAGAGTCTCTGGTTACTAGTGGTTAACCACACTGCGACAGGTTTTTAACTTTTTTTTTTTCTGCTGCAGGACATTTACTAAAGAACAGTCACTACGAAACAAAATAAAAAAAGATGCTTTACGCGCACGCACACACACGTGGTCACAATGTTATTGTAAACAGTACTGGTAGTGTTCAGAGGTGGATGTTGACTATACGGGTGACGCACTGAGACTGAGCATGGAAGATGATTACCCACAATTCCACAGCGTGAGAGAGAGAGAAGAACCATTGGCTCAGTTGCGATCACATGATGCTCGGCAGATAATGCGTATACAGTACATACTACAGTACTTGTATATCAAGACCTCGCTCATTTAATAAGTAGAAATTTATTAAAAAATTTACTTCAAATTTAAATGTATTTATTTATTTAAATTTACTCGCAATCCACTGTTCCACTGTGTATTTAAACCTATCATGCACCTCTTCTTTTGCATGTTCAGCAAGAATCTAAGTAATTGTTTAATTTCAAAACTGTTACACATAGATCATTTACACTACCAGCTAAAGGTTTTGCCATGAAAAATGAATAAAGACCATTATTTGAAGCCAAAGTGGTAAACATTATGCCAACACGCAGCCTGCAGAATATCATTACAGTTTTAGAGAACTTTTAAAGACATAAAATAATGTTTGCAAGCACAAAAAGTGAGATGTAATTTTATGTTCAAGACTCTTCCATCCCCTTCCATTAATCACTTGAATCTTGGTTTGAGCCACTTGTAATGTCTGTACCGTAACACATTTATCTAATGGCTTGCCAACGGCATGAATGCAATGGCACGCCTTATTTTTAGAATGCATTTGTAAACAAGTTCTAATATCCTTTGTATTCTTATGCTTTCTAAGATTTTTAGATTGTTGTTTAACTCGCACCACAGGAAGGGGCAATACATAGTCTCTTGAATTTTTAAATAATGTCCGAGATGAGTTAAAAAGGTGCTTGTATAAAAGATGCTTTATGATGGCTGGAGCTACCATCCTGCTCCTGTGCTTCCAGTGATCCAGACCCCATCTGCCCTCTGCAATTACTGACTCCCTGTGCTGAACTGGACTTCATGTTAATCTACACAACTTCTGTTATATTGAACTTTCACCTGCACAAC
>JAOVVB010151296.1:0-11819 GCA_028570985.1 Heterobranchus longifilis | reverse complement strand
TTTGAGTTTTTTTTCTTCCCCCCCCCCCCCCCCCCCACTGCGCTCATTAGCTATAGATGATTTATATTAGTGGTAACTGAAATGGACAGCAATGATATTGAAGACGCTTCACACACACGGCAAGCCGCTCTATCAGTGTCTCTTAATAGTGGGAAATTCCCCAGCAATTAAATGCCGTGTGTGACAGACAAATATGTCGTTTTGAAATGTGACATTAAAGTTTTAGCTTTTAATTGGTAGAAAAAGAAGCTTAGTATCAAAACAGGAAATGTAGGTTAAAAACAGTCAAAATATTTTTTTATTTAATTTCAGGGTCTTTTTTTTTATACGTTATTATGGAAAAGTACGAATGTTAAGAGGATAGGAGGGGAAGCTTCTGAGAAAGTGAAGCCCATTGAAGCGAAAGTGAAGCGGCAGAAAATATTACACCAACCTTTTTGGCCAAACTACGGTACTCCAAATGGCCATGATACCCTTCCTCAGTTTTAGCCTCGGCATTTTGGTTTCTCCTAGTTACTAATCATCATGCTTGTAAACTCATATTCAGTAAATATTTCATCATCTTCTCAAGGTCCCTTTAATGACTCCTGATATTCCACTGAGTCAGAGTCACAAAGTGGTTAAGGAACTAGATGGACAGAGAAATTTGTCTATTTTTGCTGCTGAGTTCCTGTACTAGGAGGAACAGAATATTGATAAAGCCAAATAAAAAAATAGCATGTTCGTGTCTTTGAATGTGACTCTCAAGGACCCTTTGAAATAGCAGCATACAAAATCCAGCTTTATACCTGTAGCTGTATTTGTAATTATAATTTGGGAAATGGAAGAATAAAAAAGAGGATATTTTTCAGTTCTCTCATAATTCCATTTGGAAATCAATTAACCTCATATAGGATCACGACCCTTAGTTCGCAAACTTCTGGAATAGACAATGTTAGAACTATTGGACTTAACAGACTGGCAGGTGCAGAATTAGTTAGTCATATAAAAAGTGTATCAAGTGTATCAGATGATGCACTGACTTGGCTGGATACTGCACGATGTGGAAGACAAAAGAACTGCCAATGGACATGTGTAATACTTAAACTCTGATAAAGAGGTGGAAAAAAGTGTTGTTGTTTCAAGGAGCTTAATAAGGAGGTACTTACACAAATGACTCGCATGGTCGAGTTGCCAAGAGAAAGCCGTTATTGCAATTGGATGTTCCAACATGACAATGATCCAAAGCACAAGGCCAAGTTGACCCTCCAGTGGCTACATCAAGGTGAAGGTTCTGGAGGGGCCATCACAGTGTCCTGACCTCAATATCATTGAGCCACGTTGGGGTGATCTCAAACGTGCAGTTCATGCAGGACCACCAAATAAATTTACAGGAACTGGAGGCATTTGGCCAAGAAGAATGGGCAGCTATACCACCTGAGAGAATTAAGGACGTCATGCACAGTTACAAAAGACCTATCATCATCAATGGTAAGGGGGCAATAGATGATATTAAGAACTAAGGGTATGCAAACTTTTGAACAGGGATTTTTTCCCTCATTTTCTTTATTGTCATGTTTTGTTTGATGATTTTGACATTCTGTCAGCCTTAAATATGAACTTGAGTCTTTAATATTAACAAATAAAATACAATAGTTTTGACTTCTCACTCATGTTTTCTTTAAAAAATTCTCCCAAGGTATGCAAACTTTTGAGCACAACTGTATATGCTGCCTGGCCAAAAAGACCAAAAAGTCACACACATTAAATTTCATTTTGCTTTGATCATGGCTCACATTCGCTGTGGCATCATTCTGATTATGCAATGTCACAACATTTATGTCCGTCCAGAGACGCATTAATTTCTCTCCAAGATCTCGTATTGACGATGAGAGAATCAGACTGCCGCGTCTTCTCCAGCACATCCCAATGTTTCTCAGTGGACTTAGGTCTGGACTCTGTGGTGGCCAATCCATGCGTGAAAATGATGTCTCATGCTCCCTGAACCACTCTTTCACAATTTGAGCCCGATGAATCCTGGCATTGTCAGCTTGGAACGTCCCCGTGCCATCATGGCAGAAAAAAAATCCATTGATGGAAAAACTTTATTTAGTCATTCAGTATACTGTATTCAGGTTGTCAGCTGACCTCAAGTTTTGGGCACATACAGTTGCTGAACATTAACCTGACCAATTGAAGCAACCCCAGATAATAACACTACCCCCACAGACTTGTACAGTAGGCACTAGGCATGATTGGTACAGTACATCACTTCACCCACCCCTATAGTGCCTGTCACTCTGGAACAGGGTAAATCTGGACTCGTCAGACTACATTGCCATTTTTTCATTGCCACAGTCCATTCTTTATTCTCCCTATCAAATTAAAGCCTTATTTCCAATTAGCCCCACTGATAAGTTTTCTTAAGGCTGCACAGCTGTTTATTTCCCATTCCTTGAATTCCCTTTAGGGTGTGGAAAATCCTTTTACCTTCTCTATTAGACATAACGTCAAATTGTATTCTTGTAATCTCTGATCACGATCATTCAAAATAGTTTCTGATCACATTTCATCCTCGAAGATGATGGTTCACCTCTATCCTTCCAGGGTTTTAATAATGCGTTTTATAGTTTTTAACCCGATTTTAATAGTGTTAGCGATCTCCTTTTTTTCTTTGCTTGATACAGGCCAATAATTTTATCCTTCTCAAACAACGTAACTTTGCCACAACCATAGGATATGTCTTATGACATGGTGGTTTAAAAATGAGAAGCTACTCCCTGCACCATATTATTCACTGCAGTAATTATCCACTTTTATATTTGCACTTCTAGTAGATGCTAAAGTGCATTTTGTTGCCGAGTACAAATTACACTAAATGACATCCAATGACACTAAATTAAATCTGTCTGCCTGTCTATCTATCTATCTATCTATCTATCTATCTATCTAAGTGTATTACTTCATGAAACTGTGATTAATAATGTTACTGTGATCAATAATGCTCACCCCATTTTTTAGCTATTAAAATATGTAATCAGCCAGAATTTCAGTATTAATTTTTTTTTTTTTTCTGTTGACTATTTGGGTAATCGTCCATAAATACATGAAGTATGTATGAAGAGGAAAACACACTTCAGTTTGCCACATGCATTTAGGAACTGGTTTCCAATACATTATGCATATCTAACATGAATGTTTTGTTTATTATATCATTAGGGAAGCTATTACTACACTGGATTATTCTATTACAGCGTGGGAGAGAATAGAGTTATTTATGGTTAGCTCACCTGTACTACAGCGTATGTGATTTATTAAATGTCATGACTCGACCATGGAGCGCTTCGTGATTTATGAACCTTCCTGCTGCCTGTTGCATGAGGATCCTGTAGTCTTAATTGTTAACCTAAAAAAAAAAACATTTGTAGTGGTTTAACCTAGATAGATAAGATTATATGACTTCCACATGCTGCTTTTACTTGTACAGTAGATAACATTCAAAGCAAAGTCCATTCCTTCTGTCCTTAGTTGAGCTAGTGCCGCAAATGAATCGCATTAAAATCAAAATTGTAATACGGATCTGTGGAATTAATTAATCACAAAAGGCTGCATTTATTACATGTACCGGTGTAATCAGGAATGTAGTTTGTAAATAATATTTTTAAGGTAATAAATAAATATTGGCAAACATCCTCTTTTTCATCCATCATTATTTGTTGTTAGCATGGATAAATACATATAAAATGATACAATTTATAATTACATAGGCAGCACGGTGGTGTAGTGGTTAGCACTGTCGCCTTGCATCCTCAGGGTCCGGGTTTGATTCCTGTCGCTGTGTGCATGGAGTTTGCATGTTCTCCCCGTGTTGGGTAGGTTTCCTCCAGGTACTCCAGTTTCCTCCCACAGTCCAAAGACATGCAGATTAGGCAAATTGGCGTTGGCAAATTGCTCGTAGTGTGTAAGTGTGTTTTTGTGTGCCCTGCAATGGATTGGGACCCTGTCCAGGATATACCCCGCCTTGTGCCCTTAGTCTCCTGGAATAGGCTCCAGGCCCCCCCGCCACCCTTTATCATGAATACAGGATAAAGCGATAAAGATGATGAGTGAGTGATTGAGTGAGAGTAATAATTACATATCGCAGTTTAAATCACATTCACATTGTGTTCAAATGATCACAATTGCAATTTTTTAAATTATTTTTATCACATTGTGTGGCCCTAATATGAGACCTTTCTTGTGACTGTGGACATTAGAAAAGAAACCCAGCTTTCCAATCATTCAGTGGTTTCCAGGAATAAGCATGCTTCTACTGGACAGGCATTCTAATAAACCTTAGAAAAATAGATTTAAGCTGTTTGATTAAGAGGGCCTAGACTGTTTGATTAAGAGGAGTCCAAATGCATGTGTTATTCAGTTTTTCACTTTGCAAGTTAGACTGAATATGCAGTAACTTGTTAGTGGATGATCCACAACAGAAAACATAAGTAGAAAAAAAAAATTATGTGTAATTTAATAAAGAAAAGAAGATTGTGGTCCTGGGCAAATTGCTGTTTTATAACAAGGCAAAAAACACTTTTATTGGAAAGTATTTTTTGAATTTTTTTTAACACCTCTCATTTGACCACTCAGTCATGGATTATTTTCTTATAACAGCATGCTCCATAGTGGTCTATTGATTAGATGGAAAATATTAATTATAATTTAAAACATAATTAATAATTATGCAGGATTATTGCATAATGGCAGTGTGATCCAAATGATGCTTTCATTATCATTTGTAATTACATGTGCTTTTTTCTTCAGAACTCATTGGTGAAAAGAACGAAGTAGGCAACTGCACACTGGAGTAACATTTTTTTTGGCATTTTAATTATAAGAACATCTTGAGATTACTGACCATTTAAAAGCCATTAAAGTGTGGGCAGGTTTGTGTATGTGTCTACCATTATATTATTAGCAGACTGAGTGTATCGTATGAACGCTCACTCTGTTTTTCACTCCCTGCAGTGACAGGGGTGGTCAGGAGGATTCAGTGAGGTGATAAGGCAGGGTGGAGAATGCATGCTCTGAAGTGTTTTTCCTTTCCCTCTGTGGAAAGATAATAGCAGAATGTATTTATGCCGCACTCCACTTAGCCAGTGACACAGCTGATAGAGCTGCATGCTTAAACGTTACTGAAGTCGCTGAAATAGAAATATTTTGCTACACTGTATGGCCAAAGGTTGGCGAACAACTAACCATAACAGTCAAACATTTGCCCTGCCAGTTTAAAGTTGGAAGCGCTGGAACTAAAAGGTCCGAACCTGTTCCAGCATAATACTGCCCTCATGCACAAAGCGAACTCCCTGAAGACATGGCTTGCCGAGGTTGGAGTGAAAGAACTTGAGTGGCCTGCACAGAGCCCTGACCTCACTGAAACTCACTGAACATCTTTCAGTCTTCTTACCTGAAATAGCAGTTCTTACAAATATCCCAGGACTGCAAACACAACATCCTGATGCTTTTGTTGCAGTGACAAAGATCTGGAGACTATCATTTGACCCTGGATTCTACACTCTTTTCATCAGTTTGTGGCTTTTTCCACTAGAATAAAAACAGAATAAATGACCTGTTGTATGTTAAGTTGAGCGAAGTTTACTGTGTCGCCCGTCTGTCCCCACCGGGACCATAATCTTGTCTTCCTGAAACCCCACTACAAGCCCCCCTGTCTTGAGTCAACCAACCAACAGCACACATGTTCAGCACCAACATGTTCAGAAAATGATGGAGGAGAATCTGAACCACTGTTTTGAAAGTACTGATTGGAGTGTGTTGTTAGGACCTGGAGAAGAAGGCTTTTAAGGATGGTGAGAAGGCTGAGCTTAAGTGCATTCAGAAAGAACTCAAGTTCAGTCTGAAGGAGGCATGTGGTGAGGCCCACTGAGTTCAACCAGTTCTTCCATTGGTTTGACTGCCTCTGCCCTTCGCCAGTGATTTGATTGTTCTATTATCACCTCCTGTCCTCCTCAACTACTGTCTCAATTTTCACCCATACTATAGCAAGAGCTCTCTGGAAGAAACATCATGATAAATCCCAGTTCTACAGAAGAGCGGCTTAAAGATCCAAATGATTTTCACATCATGAAGACGTTTGAACATTTTCGAAATGTTTCACCATCTCCACAGGCCTCATACAGTTCGTCTACAGGCAGAAAGTTGGTTTTGACGATGCCTTCCTTGATCTGCTTCATCAGACCCTCTTCCACCTCGAAAAGGGGAAAGGTGGGTGAGGTGCTTATTTGATTTCTCCAGCGCTTTCAACACAGTCCAACACAACTGACATGCATGTGGATTCTAATCTGGTGATCCGGATTACAGATGAACTCAAACAAAGGCCACAGTATGTCAAGACGAGGGACTGCATCTCAGACACTATAGTCAGTAGCACAGGAGCACCTCAGGGAACTGTCCTCACCTCCATCCTGTTCACTGTATGCACCTCAGACTTTACATACAGTACAACTCAGATTCGTGCCACATGCAGACATTCTCCAATGACACTGCTATTGTGGGGTGTGTTAGGGACACATAGAAGGGCGAATACCGAAGCCTGGTGAGGACTTTATGGCCTGGTGTAGTCTAAAGCAGCTACAGCTGAACATCACAAGACAAAAGAAATGGTGAATGACTTTTGTCGGTCCATGTCTCCCATTCTACCTGTCTCCATTGAGGGAGTGAATGTTGACATGGTGAAATCTTACAATTAAATGAGGCTGTAGCTCGATGAAAAATCGGACTGGCCAGTAAACATGTACTAGCTGTACAAGAAGAAGAAGATGTTTTACCAGTTTGTCATCTCTATTGTACTTTTTTGTGCTGGAGAGGTACACTTAGAAGTAGGGATGCTACAAGCTTGGACAAGGTGGTCAGGAGAGCTGGTTTGGTAGTTGGTTTGGAGATGGACTCTCAAAGTACTGGAGAGAAGGACAAAGTATTGTCCTGGAATTTTTTTTGTCTCCAGAGCCATTTGGCTTTACAAAACCTCTCTGCAGGGGCATAGGAATGTGGACTGGGAGATCTAGGCTTAAGGCTCTGCTGCTATATATATCATTGTGCAACTCGCTCATCTTTTAGCTTCAGGGTCTGCTTGTTAATTTCAGTATTACATGTTAAGCCGCGTACTTATACGCATATACCCAGATAAATTCTTGAAGGTTATCCTTGCATTAGTAATTTTGGTCAGCTCTTGCATATACCCTGTGTCTACTGAGTGTATGTAAGATATGCAGTGTGCAATACTGTATACTATAGTATACTTTTTTGTATACTATAAAATTCTCTCAATATGACATTGTTTAGATATTGATAATGAATGACGGTTCATTTTAGTATCAAGTCTTGTGTGGATTTGATCTTTGTCTTATGTTATTTTGCCCTCATTATGAATAATTTATTCATAAACTCGCTGCACTGAAAGGCGTGCCTCTGCTGCTGTAAGTCCACCAGAGACGCGACTGGACCTTTCAACCTCGCCAGCCATTAAGAACGAAGCTGCAGAGTATTTTGTCCCACATTGTATGCTCAAGTGCCACTTTGCATGCATTTCAAGATCCTAATTATTGGCTGAGGGGAATTAGATTAGAATGGGGGATAAAGCAAGAAAGTGTAAGAATTAATGAAAGAAAGGAAAAGAAAAGAGGAGATGCATGAGGATAAAGCCAAGGAAAGGTGAGGGAGATTGTGGACGCGGAACCTGAAGCGGAAGAAGGCGATAATGAAAGAAGAAAATGCATTCCCCAAGTGCAAAGAAGCCACTTTGGCAGTTTAATAGATCAGATTTCATTTATGTGCTGCCACAAAATGAATTTCCCTCATATTTCAGATTAAACGCCTATATTATGTATTACCTATACTTGAATTTTTAATGTATTGTTTTCTTATGATCTGAACTTCCAGCTTTTTTTCTAATCTAATATATGGATTAGCAACACAACTTCCTTATAGCTGGTGTTAACTTATTTCCTCATAGCTACTCACCGTGCTGCTGCTTTGCCCCGATAGCAAAGAAATCAGGAGAGATCAAGAAGAGTGTTAGTTTTATCATACACTATTGACAATAACCAGATTCCCCGTCCCTTTTTCTCTATTCAACATCTCTCCATAATTTACATGCCTGTTGTGAGTTCTCAGTGCTCAGCTGTACCAGTCTCCCTTACTGTCTGTTGATGACCTTGTCTCGAATGTATGATTTCTTTAAGTTTAATCTGGCCTGCTTTTTATCTTCTTGCAAAGTCTTTCTCGCTTAAAATGAAAACACGACGATGAGAGCCGTAGAGATGTACTTGCTGTGTAAGGGTTTCAAAGAGTCTCTTCTTCTCACTTGGCATTGAAAAAAAATAAAATTCTCATGCACCACTTAATGTCTTTGAGTTTGTTAACCAAAGGGGGTTAACAAACTCAAAGACATTAAGTGGTGCATGAGAATTTTTTTTTTTTTTTCATGGCTTGAATTTATGTCCAAGGTGTCAAAAAATTTAAAAGGTACAGTACAAGAAATTTAATTTAGTTTTTGGTGGCAAAATTTTTCTAAATTCAAAAACCAGATCCAAAGGTGAATTACAAACACTACATCTGGCGATTTCTTTCTGTAAAGGCAAAAAAAAAAAAAAGCTTGAGTAGCATTTTGATTCTTTAAATTGAAACAACTAGATTTGAAATTGTCTGGCCTGCCCAAAATATATTTTTAATCATTTTCTTTTTTTTCCAGCACCTCATTATTATAAAATTTATAAAATTTGAAAACTTGCACACAAATTCAAAAGATGTTATCTTCAGGTTGTAACGTCAAGTTTCTTATTCCCTGCTTCTTAGCCATCATGTACATGTAAATGCATTTTAAGTTTTTATAAGACGAAGGTGTCTATTTAAGCAATATCACATAAGAGAGTGCTGTTGTGCTGTTTATCATAACGGCTGTGATGTTGTCGTAGGCACACGGGTGCGACTCAGGTGCCAAAGGTATCAAAGCCATGATGGTAAACAGCACAACAGCATGACCTCGAGTATGATGTTGCTTTCATACACCTACACCATTCATTATTGACAGATTATGATTTATTTGTTTGTTTAACCAGTTATTTTTACTATTCCAACACACGTCCTTCCATGACTGGCAACGGAATTTTTGCAAAACTGCAACTGGCAAAGTTGATGACCAACAGTGAGCGACCGACAGTGTATTTAAAAGGGTTGAAAGTAGTTTTAAATTAGTTAAAGATGTATTTTCTGGCCAAAATGCATCCATGACTAGTGATCCATGACCACACATACCATCGCTTTCGAAAAAAAAAAAAAAAGGCCAGCTGAGGTGCTTTTGCTAGCTTTACACAGATAGATCACAATGCTTGGCTGGAAGCATGCCGTCTCCCCAATTCACTGCTATTTTCAGCTGATCTGTTGTTTAACTGCAAGCCTGCTGCCTTTATGCTCTAGGATTGGCTCCTACGTTCTACAACTTTTCTCGCTCTAACCAACCAATCAAAGACAAAAGCAAATTCTTGTAACTAATCATACCACAGAAGGCGCTGTCAGTTGTTTTAATGCAATTTTAATGCTTCTGCTACTGCTGATCAGCCTTGATCTCAGCTGATTCTTCAGTTCATTGTTTTTGATGCATGACAGCTTTAGCGCTAATTAAGTGTGGTGTGGGCGTCTTATCTACTCTACAGTATGTAAGATATCAGTGGGTTAGCTGCTAACTGCTATCTTTTTTTTAAACCTGCTGTCGCATGCATCACACGTCTCAGGCCAGACACCCGTCCCGTGATGTGATACTCCCTTTTTCACAAAGAGCTCGTCTCACCCGTTACTCCCTCCGCTCCCAGATTAAAGGCACGACAGCAGCGACCTCAGTTTCCACCTCTGTTCCTTTCATACAGGATCCAGAGGCGCAACAACAGCGCAATATTCCCACCTCGTATCGGCTATGTGTGAAAGGAGCTAGTGTGCAAGAGAAGAACTTGAGGTGTTTGGCTTGAGATCACACCAGATGAAAACCCACTTGTCTAGCAGTCTCTGTAATTTCTTACAAAACACTACTCTATTGATCTCAGCTCAGGAAAATCTATGCTGCAAAAAATAATGCCATTTAAGTGATGCAACATTACTGTTTTTAGTTCCTGGTACAAGCGAACGCTTTAATATTTTTAGATGTGTTAAAGGAAAAGTGATGGTATCTGACAGAAGCTTTTGGCGCATTTCGAAATGACTGTTTTTGTTTGTTATTGTCGTTTCAGGATATTGACGGAGGAGAGGAATTAGACATCTCAGAGCTTCCAGATCAGCAACCTGGTGTACGTCACAGCTTTGTACAGGAGCACTTTCAGGCCCAGTACAAGTGAGTGCATGTAACTATACTACACTACAATGACAGTACCATATGTAGGTCAGGGGTTTGCCTCAATAATGCATTCCAATAATGATCTTCCTGCCTTGTATCTGTGTTTGTCGAGTTGCATGAACTCCCAGTACTTGGTGGGTTTCCTTTGGGTACTCTGGTTTCTTCCTATAGTCCAAAGACATGAATTGGGCTAATTGGCATTTCCAAATTGCCCGTAGTGTGTGAGCATGTGTATGCTTGTGCCCTGAGATGGTGTACCCAGCTCTGTACCACTAGTCATTTGGGATAGGCTCCAGGCCTCCTGCGACCCTGTACAGGATAAGTGAGTGAGATAAGTAAAATATATCTAAACATCTTGTTTTCTTTTTTTTTTTATTTAACATAGTACACATTTCAGTTAGCTGGTCACTTGATGCTGTATAACTTTTATTGACATAGTTAGTATAGTGCCCTATGCATTATGTGTTGTAATACAGTACAGTGGTTGGAAAATGTTTAAATTTCCCATAACTTGTCAAAGAAGAATCATCCAATTTTGCTGGAATACTGGTGTTAAGCTTAAAAATTAAGGTTCTAAGCCCAAGGTATTGGGATCGGAGTGTTTTCGGGGCAGTATGTTAACACATTTCAAAAAGTAGACTCCAGTCTCGCTTAAAGCAAGAACATCCAGGAGATACTCATCATATACCCTCCCACATAGTGCAGTTTAACCTTAAACTCTCTCTCACACACACAAGAATCAATGATGTTTTCAACCTTCAAGGAAAAAATGCCCCATGGCCAGGATTTGTAAGGCTTGATATCAGCTTGTTCAGTTTTCTTCAGTTGTGTGGTTGGAATTTGTCGTACAGTCTCTTTATAATGATAAGGATTTTAGGATTTATATTTCCTTAATAATTTACAATAGTTATCCTCATAGTGCACACCAATCAGCCATAATTTTAAAACCTTAACATTATAACCACCTAGGTTTTGGGTTCCCATAGTGGTCCTTTTGCGGCATGGCTTCACAGAGCCTTTTGGTGTGTGCTGTGGTGGTGTTCACCAGGACGTTGGCAGTGAATCCTTTGGATGCTGTGGGTTGCAGGATGGGGCCTCCGTAGGTGGGGCTTGTTTGTCCGGCGCGTCCCATGGGTCCCATGGGTTCTGTCGTGTCCAGCATTGAATTTTGTTCTGAATTGTCTTTTTTGTGAGATTGAACCAGACAGGCTAGCCTCTGGTCCCTGTGGACATGGGGGGGAGCCTTGGGTGGACATTTTACTGGTATATGATCAATAATCAGTGTTAATGTCTGTGGTGTAAGCAGCATAGTGTACAGTACTGTACAAAAGTCTTAGGCAACATATTATATGCTGTACCAATTTTGTTGTTTTGTTGTTGTTTTGGGCCAGGGGTAGCTCAGTGGTTAAGGCATTGGACTATGGTTCGGAAGATCCCAGGTTCAAACCCCACAACCACC
>JAOVVB010151286.1:0-11819 GCA_028570985.1 Heterobranchus longifilis | reverse complement strand
AGGGTCAAAGGTCAAGTTTGAGCTCAAGATTTTTATGTAGATAAATAACTTCAATAAAAAACAAAGAATTGCCACATAGTATGCTTACAATTAATTTAGCTGGACACAAAAAACAACTTTTAAGTGATTTTTCTCAGTTCTACACTCTAATGAGTTAAGGTTTTTTTTTGCTTTTGTAAGGCAGAATTGTCAACCGTCAATGTGTTTTTTTTGTCTTTGCCACCGACAGAATGTTATTATAACATTATAGAAAGGACTCCAGGTTGAAAAACAAAGAAGTTTCCCATATGTAATTCATATGTAAATGTATCCGCTGTATAAAACAGCACAGCCCTATTGCTCCTCCTCCCTCTGTATTATTAGTCCTTACCTTGATGAACCTCCCGACTATCTGTGAGGTGTATTTGGGCAGCGGCTGCACTTTGCCGTGGAGGATGAGTGACACCAGGATGTATTTCTTATAGGCTTCCAACATGATGTGGCTCACTGCCATGGCTGGAGTGGTTATTGCCTGACGAGAGGAAATCACACGCACGTTATCATTATCGTTATCTACATTTAGACCAAACACAAAGTCACATTTTATTGTGAAATCAGGGCAAACTATGAGGGGTGGAAGTACATTTATCTGAGTGTGTATTTGTGTGTGCGGGAGTACCTGTTCATAAAAATACAGTGCTCTTTCGAAGTTTTTGAGGCCCGTGTAGATCATGCCACCGTAGTAGTAGTAACATAAAAAGTGCTTTGCGTCATAAGCTCCGTTCTCCTTACAGATGTCCATCATGTCCAATTCCAAGAAGGGCAGGGCGGGCTTGAAGCACTTTGCTAACAAGCACAGCTGCAACAAGACAGAGATGTAGTGAGGACAACACTGAGGACAACACACTGGGAAGGACCGTCTTCAAACATTACCACTTTTTTCTCGTGCAATTGTCAGTTTTTTTCTTGAAACATTACAACATTTTCTCATAAATTTCTCTGTTTTTTTCTCGAAACATTACGAATTTTTTCCTCATAAAATTGTCATTTTTTTCTTGGAACATTACGTTTTTTTTCTCAGAAAACTTTCAGTTTTTTTCTTGAAACAGTCTGACATTTTTCCTCATAAAATTGTCTTTTTTTCTCAAAACATTGCGACTTTTTTGTCATACATTTTTTTTTTTTTCTCAAAACATTGCGACTTTTTTGTCATAAAATTGTCTTTTTTTCTCAAAACATTACGACTTTTTTCTCATAAAATTGTACATTTTTTTCTTAAAACATCACGACTTTTTTCTCAGAAATTGTCATTTTTTCTTAAAACATTATGACTTTTTTCTCATAAAGTTGCTATTTTTTTTCTCATAAAATTGTCAGTTTTCTCCTCAAAACATTACAATTTTTTTCTCCGAAAATTGTTAGTTTTCTTCTCAAAACATTCCGACTTTTTTCTCATAACTGTCTGTTTTTTTCTCGAAACATTGCAACCCTTTTCTCATAAAACTGTCAGTTTTTTACTCAAAACATTACGACTTTTTTCTCATAAAACTGTCAGTTTTTACTCAAAACATTACAACCTTTTCCTCATAAAATTGCAACTTTTTTCTCAAAACATTACAACTTTTTTTTAAGAACCATATATTTTCATAGGACACTGCAGAAAACTGCAGTCAGTTTGTGAGGAATCCCGATAATGCAGAAATTCACAGTGTTTTTCATCGCAATCCACAATAAAATCCATTACTGATCCCTAGCATGAATTATTTAACACAAGCCTTTAAACGGCAAGTGTGCATTTAGGAGGAGGAGGAGGTTGAAAACAATAAAGACGGCAGAAGTTGGACGTTGAGCAGCAGTGACTCACCTGACACAGGTCTGCATGAACTGAGGTAAGTTGGTTTGTGTTCATCTGCATTTTGTCTATTGCCTGTTTTAGGACGACAACACCCCTCAATGGCTGTCAGAGGAGAAACGATATTCAGTTAGTTATTCAGCTGTAGCTTCCACCGAGACATCCAAACACACAGGCCTGTACCACACTCTAAAATGCATTAAAATATTTAGATGGGAGGCGGAAAAAGGAAAACATGCTACTCCTGGATGCGGAGACCGAGCAGCAAATTAGGATGACTCATTTGGGCCTCGTCTCGTCGGACAGTGGTGAAAAATAAGATTACTAATTTCACTGTCACACGGGGGGAAATTGCTTTTGCAGCAAGGTGACGTTAAAAATAGTTTCGCAAGCGACGCTGTCAAGACAAGTGTACTTTAAAACACACATAATGGACATGTTGACAAGGACGCGTCGCAGTAACGAGAACATGATGGAAAGCTTAAAAACTTTACAAAATGCACCAAAGACCAACATGAAGTAGATGTTTTTCTGTTGTTTCTATTAGACAACACAAACAAGAGTCACAGGCAGGGTTCCTACACAAAATTCAATACTTTTCCAGACTCAAATTTCCAGACTTCTCTGTATATCACGTAGAAGACAGCAGTGCTTTTGTCCTCGCATATGGTAAATAATTGCCGCCTCCTCCATGTTGAGAGATTTCGAAGGATTTTACACATCTAGCATTCTTTTCCTATTTAGAATCCTACGCAGAAAGTTGATCTTTTGTCTGTTTTCATGAAGCTAGGCCCTTCTTGTTTTACACTTCAATGTGTGTGCATTGAATGTTACATAAATTCATAATGAAAACAAGAGTTAAGAGTGTAATTTACATGGAATTCAGAATTTTAGATTTTAGAAAACGGAATACAGGCAATAGTATGGAAACACAAATATTTTTCCATATTCTCTTTTCTTTTTTTTCCATATTTATCCAGACCTGGAAAAAATCTAATTCCAATTTTTCCTTACTGTGTAGGAACCCTGCATAGAGGGCAATTTGAAGGTGTGTGTGTGTGTGTGTGAGTGTATTTGTGTACAAATACATCCTGTAAGCAAAATAGGGCTTATGAGTGAACATGCCGCTTTTCCACTACATGATACGACTCTACTCAGCTCGCTCTTTTTTTTGGTTTCCCATTTCCATTTCCACAAGTAACGGATAGAACCTGGTGCTGTTTGTGGTATCACCTCGGTCGAGGTTCCACGTGAGCTGAGCCGAAACTAGAAGGTTGGAGTTTAAACACTGCAGACCACTGATTGGTCAAAAAGATTCGTCACCACTAGCGCGGCACGGGACCTCCTGCGCAAACCTGCGTTTTAGCCATCGCCAAGCTACCGTCAGCTGTCGCAATTTTTTGTAGTCACTCGATCCAGATTTTTTTTAAAGTCGGCCCAAAAAACTACGTCGTGCGGACGTTCCTGTGTTTGGTCGCTGATGAAAGGATTCAACGAGTGTCGCACTGAAGATGATGTCACGGCAGATCGCACCTACACTTAAGGGGTACTGGAAAACCAAAAAGTGAAAAGTACTGGAAGTCTTTATACACCATTGAAACAGCGTCCCTGTCAGTGAATACACACTATTCACACCGTGTTCATCTGTGCAGGTCGATGGAAGCTCGAGGTGTGTGACTCACAAACCAAGGACAAAAGGCTGAATAAAAAAAAAAGAAAATAGGCGCAGCTCTAAAATAAATAAATAAATCCCATTTGAATTCTCGACTGCTGCTGTGAGTCATACATGAAAACACACAACCATAACAGCATTACAAACAGCATCATCTATAAAGAAGTAGCCACTGAGGAAAATACTTTTTCCTGCGCAAAGATTATTTCTTTAATTGTTTTATGCTGACTCTTAAAAATACAGCTGCATAAAAATATGCAGCTTTTCTCAATGCCATATTTCATCCAGCATTAGGTTTTTACATTTTATACACTAAATTAGTCTTTTAAAATGAAGATGTTCTGATACCATTTTTTTCCTTCCCGATTCCGATTCCTGAACTACCGATCAGATAACAGTGCGTTAAAATATATATATACTTATACAGTATACTTTAACAGCTGTATACTACTAATCCTGTATAAATGTGATATGATTCCTATTATTGTTGTTTGTTATTATTTGTAAAACATGAACAAATACACACAGAGAATGAAAGCCATAGAACTTTCTTTTCAGTCATAACAGAAAAATAACATCAATAAACTATTTTAAAGTTGTTTTTCTGGGATAATTTCCGTAGTATCAAATTGGTGCATGGACTCATGTACTCGCAGATACTAATACCAGCTTTTTAGGGAGTATCCATCTGAGGCATTTCCGATACTGGTATCAGAGCATCTCTGATTTTTTAAAAAAATCGATTAACTCGATTAGCAAACGTCAACGATGACTGCTCATTCATTGGGAGTGTAAACAAATATGACATTTTGAAGAATCAACAGTCTTACCTGTTTCCGCTCTACAAGGGCGTTTGTCAACTGGTGGCAGAGACCAGCAACTGTGAGAGGAAACGGAAGTGAGATTATTGATTTTCAGTGGTTAGTTATGTGTGAAGCACTGCTCACATGTGCATGTGCACGCCGTTGCAGTTTATGCATCACAAACATATTCCTGGACAAACACGTACATTTCATAAAATGTTGCCATTTTTTCATTCTAATCTTATCTTATTTTATATTTATTCCTCACTTGTACATATTTCTGCTTTCCTCTTGTTTGTCTTCGGTTCTATTTTTGTTTTGTGTATATTTCTGCTTGTGTTGTTTCTTGTAATGCACCGTGACATCATGACAAATTCCTCATACGTACTTGGTAATAAAATGATTCTGATTCTGATTCAGATTTTTCCTTAAAGGTTCAAGTGTGTCGAATAACTTGACTAGACATGAAATGGAAGGCAGTTTATAATAGCAGATACTGCTGAGCACTACTACTACACTACACCAGTATACCTAGGTATGGGAAGATATGAAAATTTAATGTCACGATTATCCTGGCCAAAAATAATTGCGATTCACGATATTATCTTGATAATCAACAAAATATCCTTAAAATGGCACTAAAACACACTGGAATCACTTTAACTTACCTTTTGCTTTGTTGCGACTTTTTTTTAAACAAACAAATATTTTTATTACACCACAGATAGGACACTGTAGTAAACTGCAGTCAATTTATGAGGATATTCACGTTTATCCCGATAATGGAAATTCACCACGATTGTGAGTTTTTTAATAACGATTTACAATAAAAAAACGATTATTGTCCCATCTCTAAATATACCTGACCATTACAATCTACATTACATATGCCGTACCATCGTAAAAATGCAGCATGCTTTCATTTTTGATTGATACTAAAAACATTTTAGAGTTCGTCAGCAGACATTGGAAAAAGCCAGTATCTGCTATACAACTTAGTAAAAGTAGTTGCATGAGAAAGAGTGGGCATAAATTAAATAACGTGTGACATCAGTGCACATTTTAGCAGAGCACATGCTGTCAACACAATACGCAATAGAACACTGATGTGTTTTTGTTCTTGTACAACATAAAAAAGCACCAGCAGGATAAAAACACGCTTCCTGAACATCTCGGAGTGAGAGATTTTGTTAGACTGGACTTACAAGTGTCTGTTGCATATCTAATGTGCTCCCCATTGCAAGTACTGATGAAGAGCTGGACTTGGGAGAAGAGCGTCTCAAAGTCAGGGATGTTTGGCATGGAGAACTTCACAAATCTGGAAGCAAAAAGAAGGAGGTGAGCCAAAGAGACTGTAATAATGAAAGCTTAACTGGTAATGACAACCACACATTAGCATGTGGGAGGAAAATGAATATTCCATAATATGCAGAGAGTCAAATGATATCTGTGGAATGGTGTTTGATGCAGAAGTGAACTCATAACATCAGAGACCGTGTCAGCCATTTCTTGTATCTGTGTAACGTGTGTTTAGTTACGGCCCCGCCTCTTTAGGAGACTAGCAGCAGTTCTGAGTCTATTGACTCCAATGGGAGAATTGAACACGGATTATGATCGATCCTTTCGCCCCATAGACACAGAAGTAAATACTGGACCCCGTTTTCACAAGAAGCCACACATCTCCCGAAGACAATGACACTAAAATGCCATTTTTCAGACGGACAGATCAGGAGAAAATTCACTTTGTTCGAGACCTTTTTCTGTCTCAGCAACGAACTCTCGCGAGATTTGGAAACACAGCTAAGCTAACGTCAACTAACGTCCACGATCGCCACGGATTACAAATTTGTTTTAATGCTAAATATAGCTATTAGCCGTGTAGGTATCAAATGTTAGCAAAATAAAATATAAATAAATTGTGGAAATATAACTTTTCATCCATCCACATGACGTTTAGGCTGCTACACTTTCAAACGAGACCGCGCCCACTTCGGAATGACGACCCATTTCATATCACTGGCGGTGCAGTATCTTTAGAAATATAGAAAATCTTTGATAACATGTAGTGTTTTGTTATAGTACTGTAACTGTTAGTAAAACTACTTTATTCTGTGTTTTTTCCCCACTTGTGTAATGTGCAATCAAACTCAACGTCGTGTCATTTTCATAACTGTTTAATATTCAAAGCAGCATTGGCATTACTTGATTCACTTAATGATGATGTTACTTCAGTCCTACATTATTAGTCGTACATGCAACAAGTAGTTTTTGGCTGCTTAGTGTCAGATTTGCTATGCTACATGCAACAGGCAGCCGAGAAAAAAAATAAAGAAGCATAATACAGAGAAGAAGGTGCAAATACGACATCATTTACAGTATGTGATTTGTTTTAAGCAACTTGGCAACTCACATTTTTAACCTAACAACTAGGGGTGTAACGATAAGATGTACAATGTGCAACGATCTCATGATGTCATGTGAAAACATCGATACATATCATCATCTTTAAGATACGCTTTTATTTTGAAATTCCCACTGCAAAGGTTCTTTAGGCTAACTGATGAAAAAAATTGCACTTAAAGAATAGATTGTTTTTTATTTAAATGTCTGAAAGGAGCTCAGCAATAAAATTGTGAAATCATATTTTTGTTGCTTTTTGTGAGTTGATATAAATGTAACTGACTGTGTTAAATGGGCAAACGATATCGACTCATATCGATCGCAGGCCCCTGGATTTAATCGAATCGCCTCCTGGCAGACTTTGTGATATCAGCAAATATCATATTGTTGTCCCAAGAATTGATTTAATATTGTATCGTGATGAAACTTGTGATTTACACCCCTACAGCCTATAGTAATAATAAAAAAAACATACCACTGAGAAGAAGGAAATGGCACCCTTTATTCAAGATGCTAAATCCTGGATTATTCATGTTATTTGTTTTAACCAACTCACAAAGTTCTGTACTCCAAGGCTCCACAACCTCTACCCTATTCAACAAAAAGTACGATATGAACTTCAACAGACACAACAATAACAGAAGCAGAGTCTTGACCCAGTTCAGAAAAATACGGAGCGGAAACAGGGAGCATCATGAAGGCTGGAGTGTAAAAATAAGATCATAAACTGCAGCAGACTTCACGAGACACAGAGGAAGACCGGTGCTAACTATTGATGGTGGCAAACATGATTAAGAATTAGGATGGAGAAGGCTACTTACAGCACAGCCAGTACGCCTAGGGAGTGCTCCTGGATGTCCAGGGCCCCCAGCACCGTGTCCAGGTGGGACAGATTTTTGGCCAGCAGCTCCCCACTCTTGTTGATCAACTCACACAGCTGAGTCATCTGGCCTGGGGGTGAGGGGACAGGAGAACACAGAGACATTAAACCACTTCTTGCATGCCCTTTAGATTTTTGGAAAGGCACAGATCTCATATCTAAGATAGTTTACATCGCAATGCTGGATCTAACTTTTAGAAATGGCTGTTTTGAGGCAAGTCTGTGGTTTTGTAATAAAAAATCAGGTTGTTATGCTGGATTTTCAACTTCCACATTCCTTATTACATACACTAGCACACAAGAGGTACACATGCACAAAGATGTAACTGCACTGAAATCTAGAAATTATATTATATCCCCCCTATCACAGTTAATTTTGAGGTAAAAATCATAAAATCCACCAAGGAGAGGAGGGCAATACTTTTCCCCCTCAAGTATACCGAGGCATTTTCTTCATTGATTTAGTGGTCGAATTATTGATAAAAAATTACATTTTTCTTGTCCACGGCTGTCACGGTGATATTCTTTGCACGTGTAGAAAACAAACTGACTTACAAAATTATTTAGAATCATCGTGCATTGGCTGAGTATTTCAATATAAATCGGCCGGTCAAGTGTCCTGTCAAGGCCTTGCAACAGAGGTAATGCAAGTGGGATTGACGGATGACTTTAAACCAATCATATTCGCTAATTCCGTTCGCCAGCCAATCACGTGAGGCTAGGGCGGGACTACCGGTAGGCAGTCCTCAGAAATTATTTTCTAGATCAAAAACAAAAAGTATGATTTTGACATTTTGTTTGATGAACCACCCTGTTCGCGGTCGTCCAATGCGTCTATGTGTACTAAAGCATCTTCTGGTGATACTTTCCAGAACTCTCGCAGCCAGAGAAAGTCATTTTAGCGGTGTGTTTACATGATAAAGCAAAAAGAGGGCTCTGACCAGTTTGGCTGCCTAGCTATCGGCAAGGCATTGGATAGCATATGCTAGCTAACTAGCTAATACTTCCCACTCGAATGAGTTTAGCAAGCCTACCTTGAGCGGAGAGCTGCCGCACATTGTTCACAAACTGCTCCAAGGCTGAAGCCATTATTTCCTGGGTCCAAAGTGGAGGTAATTTGCACTGTTTTTCATTCAAACGTCAGAAACAACTCCGTCCGGACTAAGACAGGGGGCCACACAGCCGCCACTGAGGTGAAGCTATCGCGAGATCATAAAAACAGAACAGACTGCAACGAGATTTACGAATCGACTATTGGATTCTTAAAGGGCCAGACACACGATTTGCTGAAAGTATTATAGTAGGCTATCATAATTATCACAGTTTCGATAACAGTAATTTTTTTTTTAGGAATTATAAACTTATTGTGCTTGTCTTATGTGTTAAGGGACGTCAGTCGTCAATTTCAGGCTGCAGCACCAGTTCTCCCACAGGAAATGACGTACAATTTACCGGGTTTTCAACAAAGATGTTATACGATGTAAGAGCTGTCTAACTGCCGTTAAGCTTCTACTGATAATAGACTGTACAAGTTTTTTGTGCTTCTAAAAAAAAAAAAATACAACTGTTGTAAATTATCTTGTCTGCACTATTGTAATTTTTTTCCCCCAGATGAAATATATAAAGTACTCAATTGTTCTTCTGAGAACAGAGGAACTGGTTCCAGTTTTGGCATCCATTCTCTAAATCACTTATTGTGTTCAGAGTTCAAACCCAGAACTTAAGGTACTTGGATGAGTTTATATGCCAGAATTTCTTAATTTTATTATTAATTCATTCTTTCATTATGGAAGCCTATTATGTTCATCATCTTCATAACTTGGTTTGAATTTGGTTATCTTTGATAATACTACTACATAGTTACTGGTAATTTTTGTTTCATTGTATAGTCCTGAACAATCAACAATCAACAATCATTGTAGAGGAGCAAAAAAATAGAAAATTAAACATTTACTGTGGCACATTTTCAAATGTCATGCATTGTATGTACAGTTGATGGATCCCAGAAAGCGTCACTGTAGGATACTTTTTTTATTTTTTTTATTTATAGAAATGCAGAAATATTACTTTATCCACTTAGAATTGGCTCAGAATTATTTATATGGATGCAAGATGATATGCTACTGGCAGGTAATCAGTATCAGCAGATAAAGGCTTTAAAATGAAATGTCGGTATCAAATATTTCTGCCGATATAACAGGCCGATAAGATGACGCTTCTGTGCATGTGATGCAACTGCACTGGGTGCAACAAATGTCTGCGGTGTGGAGGTTTAAAAAGAAAAACAGATATCAAAGTTTCTATTTTCAATGAATGTTTGAAAATACATAACAATAAATATGGCAATGTTTTATATGTAACCTAAGTTGAAGTAGTTTCCTTATTTTGCCAAGTTTGAATGTGTACATTTTGAGCGCCAGAGTGCACTCTGGCACAAACTGGACTGTTCGTAATTCATTCATGTAGAAACAGAATGCTCTGTTTCTTCGAACAACAGAGCTTTCATTTTAGTGAAGAGCATCAGATTGGATTTACGAATGCACTCATACTATTTTATGTCTGAATCTGCCAGTGGGCCATCATGATAACAGTTGGCATAATAATAGTTACACCCACCACAGTAGAGACTTGATGTTCTCAGCAATTAGGTGGGGAAAAAAAACATCAGTATTGGCCAAAATTAATTGGAAAGTATCGGCATATCAGCCAAAAAAACAATATCGTGCATCACAAATTATTTGTCCGTTTAGGCAGAAATAGCTTCCACTTTTATTAATAATAATAATAATAATAATAATAATAATAATAATAATAATAATAATAATAATAATAATGGTGGTATAACGTTTTCTTTATTTTTTCTTCTACAAACACAAAACAACGGAGGAGTGAGACATCTTGTTGATCTAACATATCTTTGCAGTGAGCAGGCTTGTACAGTTTGTTCTCACTGCCCGCCGCGAGCTTTTCTCTCCTTGGTGCCGCAGTACCAGTTGTGTACTACACGTTTCTGCTCAGGTCGCACCAACAGCCAGATATTACAGATGCTGTGGGGGTTGAGAAAGGCTATGGGTATCTGCCGGTGCAGTTAACACACTGACAAACGATGCAAACAGCTCAAATTACACTGTGGCCAAAGGCATATCACATTTGACCTGCCCGTGCCCGCTGCTGTGCGGCTAGCTGTTAGCTAAAGTTAGCTACCGGCTGTTAGCTCAGCTGCAGCTGACTAGAGACGCTCAGAAAGTTAAACGAAAGTCTTCACGAAAAGACAAATAACAACACAACCAATGCAAAGTGCTGAAAACGACACGGTTTAACTGCCGTAGTATTTTGGAAACTTTTCGACTCCCATGCGGACTTTTATCCACAGTTTCCGCCGTCGTTTGGACAGGGTTAACGGTAGTGACAGATACCGCAGCAGCCACTCGGTCAACAATGTTGTTACTGTTCAGCACTACACGCCTACTCGGGAGAGGGAAAACTTTGCTCCGTGATCCGTTTAAGAGGATTTGCGTAAACATGTTGTCGTCCTCTTCCTCCGGTAAGAGACTGCGGGTTCTGGTTGACATGGACGGGGTCCTGGCGGACTTCGAGGGGGGCTTCCTGAAGAAGTACCGGGCCCGATACCCGGACGAGCCCCACATCACCCTGGATGACAGGAGAGGGTTTTGGGTGTCAACGCAGTACGGACAGCTGAGGAGTGACCTGTGTGTAAGTGACATGCACACATGTGTAATATTATAATGTTAGTTACTGGAATTCACATTTGCAGTCCTACACAGTCAGAGCCAGAGGCCCTTGAGCTGGTCCCCTGGGTCCCAGCAACACAGAATTTAAAGGGGACATGTTATGCTAATTTTCAGATTCATTTGTATTTTGGGTTTCTACAATAACATGTTTACATGCTTTAATGTTAAAACAACATATTGTTTGTCTCATACTGTCTGTCTGAATATACCTGTATTCACCTTCTGTCTGAAACGCTACATTTTAGCACCTGTCTCTTTAAGCCCCCCTCCTAAAAAAGCCCAGTCTGCTCTGATTGGTCAGTGTTTCAGAGTCTTCCACACCTGCACTCTTGGCATCTCAGCACCGTCATTGCAGCGGGGGAATGACTGTAACCGCACTGTAGCGGCACTTTCTACCAGGACTGGGCAAGACGATAGGCCCTATATATTGTCTAAATGTCTAACGTATATTTTTCGATACCACAATGCTGAAAAACCAGTG
>JAOVVB010151257.1:0-11819 GCA_028570985.1 Heterobranchus longifilis | reverse complement strand
GCTGATTGCCAGTATTGTGAAAGCGAGTCAACTCTCCTAATTTAATCGAGTCTACTAAATCAACTGCAACACATACACAAAGATTTGTATCTTAAGAGTTAAAAGTCATTGGGCACTCAGTCTCGATTGCTAAGCTGTCCGAAAAACGTCTCGCGAGCAAACAAGCTAAAACGTCTAGTCACGTTTTAAGCAATAACATAAATATCACACTAATCAACGTGTTTTTTTTTTGGTTGGATTCTTACAAGGTCAGAGTACTTAGGAACTATTTATAGGAATATAGGAATTTAAGTTGTGAGAGGTCCCGTCGCCACATAAATGCCTCAGTGATCGATTTATCGAATATTTGTCCTCTGGTTCTCTGAAACAGACGTAAGAAGCATCATCACCCTCACCGCGCATTAGTCGGAAAGCTCTAATAAAACAAATCCAACTAATCTTTGTAGTGCATGTTGTTTTCACATTCCGACTTAAAAGCACAACTCGGGAAATGAGAGCCTCCGTGTTAATGCAGCGCGTGAATGCAGTAATTACGCTTGCTCTGACGGCATCAGGTATTGTTAGCACGCTAAGATAAACAAGCTTAAATTAAAATGCCTAAAGCTTGGCCTTCTAAAGTGTGTTTACAACTAAAGATTCCGACGCCATGTCATGCAACAGATGTCGTTCAACAATCGCGTGCAAAACGGAAAACACATCAAACCTAATTTTTGGAGACACGGATGAAGTTAAAATCCACCGTGTTTAACGGCTTGCGGACATCAGCTGGCAGTGTGGGCGTCCCCGGGCCCTGTCAGACCAACCCTAGCAGAGACAGGAGAGTTTCAGTACCAGTACCTTTTTATAAGTATCGATTTGGCAGAGGTATCGTAAAAATAAAAAAAAACGCTAATGATTTGTCCAAGGAATCATTCGTGTCAGTGGGATAGAATTCATTGCTTTTCTGCATCATGCTTAATTTGCATGAAGTTGAAAAAAAAAAATCTTGTCACATCGTTTTTTTTTTTTCTTCAGAAATCATGGCTCTGAATCATTTTGTATTGAAATAATTCATAGTTGTGAAATGGTCTGTCAGATCTTATCTATTGTGTCACAGTAAAAAAGGATGGCATATTGTCAGTTCACCCAAGGCCAGTTATACTACTTGTGGACAATGGGGACAAATTCCCTAATTAAAATTTCTGAACATTTCACATTCTGTCCTCAAATTCATTCAAGCCAGAACATGTATGGAATAGTCGATTGTGGCAACTTCCATTACAATCTCCGAATAAAGATTCATTAAGCATGAGAGCTTTTTTTTTTACACCCATCAAGGGTGTAGTTCTAGTCCACAATCCATCCTGACCAGGATAAAGTAGTGGCCTGCACCACACTTATGAAATGATAATAATGTTTATAATTATTATGAACGCATGGGTCCAGGACTGAGGATTCACGTCGCACCTCAGGTCTGTGTGCATGGAGTTTGCATGTTCTCCCCCGGGCTTCCTCGGGGTACTCCGGTTTCATCCCACAGTCCAAAGTCATGCAGATTGGCATTCCTAAATTACCCATAGTGTGTGTGGATGTGTGCATGCTTGTGCTTTGTCCAGGGTGTAGCCCGTCTAGCACCCCGAGTCCCCTAAGATAACATTCTCCCATGACCATATACAGGATATGCAGTATAGAGAATAAATGCGTGAGTGAGAGACTAAATGATGAACACATGGCTAGCATGGACACTTTGATAATCCAAGACACTGCATACTCACACTCAAAAAAAAAAAAAAAAGAATTCTTACCTTGTGCAGCTTTTGCATAATGTCATTATGACAAAATCTATTCTATCTATTTTATATATAAAAAAAATTAAAAATAATAAATTAGGCTTATAGACGGCACAGTGGCGTAGTGGTTAGCACTGTGGTCTTGCACCTCCAGGCCTGAGGGTTCAATTCCCACTTCAGGTCTGTGTGGGAGGAGTTTGCATGTCCAGGTCCTTTGGTTTCCTCCCACAGTCCAAAGACATAAAGATTAGGTTAATTGGCATTGCCTAAAATATAGGATTGTTAATAGTACATTATATATATTATATATACCTGCTTTAGTACCCATCATTGCCGGGTAAAAAGTTTTTAGAAATAGTTAAAAAGTTTAAGCTAAAAATAAGATGATCATCTTTAATGTAATCAGTGATATTATTATTTTAGGTTGAAGCCCACGTATTAATTAAAATTATTAATACAAAAAAATAAAATTGTTGTACTTTTTTCCTCAACAGCCAAATACACTCCCTGTTTAAAGGAGATTATTTAATCTGGCACTGTTCATAACACCACTTTTGCTCAACATTTTGATTTTACTGCATAACACGCTCAGTGCGGATATTTTACACGCCCTCACCTCGGATATGCTGCGGATATGTTTGCTCTAACGACTCGTGATTTATCTCAGGGTGGTGCTTCACATTACTGCTTTAGCACCACAGTCTCGGAAATATATGAGACAAACTGGTTTTAAACTTACCGCAGGAAGAACAAACATACAATGATCTGTCCATAAATCTTTCAAGGTTCAGTTTTCATAGTCTACTTGCCTTTTTTGGATTTGGGCGCTTTGTAGATGCATTAAGGTCGTTCCGGTGTTTTCCACGTACCCTGTGTGTTTATGAACTATCACGCTGATTGGCTCTGTTGAGTGACATGTATAGCTACACCCACAAAAAAAAAAAAGCGCTATATTCGTCCAAAATAAAACTCGAGCTCAAACTAAACTGCTCATAGTATAATCCCTATTTATAATCCCTAATTTACAATATATATATATATATATATATTTTTTTTTTTTTTTTCTTTTTTTTTTTTTTCCTGACACCAGTTTCAGACACTTTGGTTTGAAACTGCTTGCAGGTTTCTCTTCTTGACAGAGCTACACATGCTGCACCCAAGTAAGTCCCCTTGCTTCCAAACATCGAGGAATGCACACTGCACACACATGATGATGTACGCCGGACATGTGATCTAACTTGTCCGTGATTGAACAACCACAAACACATGTTCATATCTTCAAAAGTTTGTAACTCGAATGTTCATATATAGGGAACTTATTGTACTGCTCACCTGTCCTGTCTGATCCATCCTGATTCTCCATGTGTGTTTAGAGATTTCATCAACTGAAAAAAAAACTTCTGCTGATGATGGCATCCACATTATCATGACATTACTATGAATAATATCACATAGAAACCATGAGAACGACTGTGAATGATCTTTATCATTAGTCGCTGGGCTGGGACTGCTAATGGTTTACACTTGAGTGTCTATCATTGAACAGTTAATCATAAAATTATAGTAAATGCAGAAACACTCTGATGCTCTTAGGTTTGCACTTTTTGACTAGATAGAGGAGAAATTACTTTCTTTCTTTCTGACAGTCAAACTCCTCGTACTCTAAGGATTAAATGATATAAACATTAAAGCATCATCCATTTTTCTAGGGCTTAAACTACAGATAGATTTTCAGTCTCCTATACATTTGTTTCCTCTGAACAACAACACAAATCTGACAAAACTGAGTCATCAATATGATGCTGTCTCCACTACTAACCGAAAATCAGACCAGACATGATGACACTCCAAGAAATGTCAAAGCTCACTGCAGAAAAAACTAGGCAAGGTTAAGTCGGTAAACATTTTTATTTTATATCATACAAAACAATAATTCCTGTTATGAAATAATTCCTAAGTATCTCTTTGTTTTACATACTGTAAGAAATGCAGAAAGCTAAGGCCTTGCCGTGGCACCATTGTGTGACTCAACGTGCATGGCTGCGATTTGTGATTTGGGAAAAGTGAATAAAGCAAGACCTCCTTTTGTTAGCACATGATTACATGATGACAGAAGCCTGGTTTTGAGTGGAAAGCTGTCGTCGAAATAAAAAAATAAAAAAATAGAAACCCTCAGAAGAAGGATGAAAAACTTTGAACATATCGTTGGAGCTGACAGACAGCAAACGAGAGAGAGCGATGGAGTGAAAGAGAGCGAGAGAATGTGAGGAGTAAAGGCTGCCATCTGCCATCTTTATCATTTTGACTCTTAACTCTGACAAGTCGTATGAGTAATCCAATTACTAGTGAATTTGATACTTTTCCTCAAAGCTGGGTACAATCGAAGGCTTTGTATTCGTTATGTATGGCTGTTGTTTGTTTATTAATATGAAGAAAGATCCCTTTTTTAATATGCACCCGTGATGCTCATCATCCTCTGAGTCACTCCATAAAAGCATCCGTCTGTTGACCTTAATGTGATTGACAGCGTTTGATTACCGAAACCACAGAGTCATGTAGGGTGTGACTTCATTGTGACTTAGCGGAGATGTGAATCACTTAGTGAAATGAGCAGAAAATGAATCAAATGAAAAGTGGGAGGTGGGAGGGAGGGTAGCTCGAGGCGGAGAAAAGATGCTTTCATTACAATTAAGAATTTAAAAAGTTGAAATTCCACCATTATACAGTGCTGTGCACAAAATTTTGAGTCCTCCTCATCTCTTTAGATTTTGCTTCCAGGGAGACAGACTTTCTTGTATTTTTAATGTGGTCTTAAGGAATAGTTCTCCAGGCTTCTTGAAGAACTTCTTGGTCTCTTATTTTCAGTCCAGCCCCTGTACCTGAACAGTTCCACAGGAATGTTTTTTATTTAATTTTTTTTTTAGTGACCCATAAATTGTTCAAGTATTGAAAAATAGAACATAAGTCAAGAAGTAAAGAGGGGTTATGGTTGCTGCTGAGGTGGTTACATAAACAATCAAATCAAATTTTAAATTGTCTTTAGGCACTTTGCAGCCGGTTGCATGGAACATTTTGTTTCCATTTCTTTAATTTATTTGATTTTATTTAATATTGAAAAAAATGGGGCTCAAGACTTTTGCTGTTTCCTATCGTCGTACCATACCATTACCACCCCACAGTGGTTTACTTTCCACACAAAAGCACTTTGTGTGGTTTATTTCTCTTTTTGCCCACAATTACACTTGCGTTACAAAAGCAACTCTAGACCTTTAATCCCCTTGATGTGTCATGAAATAATGGGAAAACGCACCACGCATGGCCATCAAACTGCTTATTGGTCTGCTTATAAGTCTGTGTGAAAATTGTCATTTGTAAATGGTTGATGCAATTTTTAAACCCGATGAATTAAAGCTAAAAGTTTGTACATTAAGCATTAAGCACGTCACACCCATGTTCCTGTGAATGAGCTGTTACTATGGAAACAACAATCCAAAGCCAGAAATACTACCCAGGTTGTGCATTTATACAGTATACGATTCTAACCAATAGGTTTGAGAATTCAACAATCTTCTGGTATAATGTTCTTTTTTTTTTACTCTGAATTGTGAACCTAGCTACAAATTTTGCTGTAATATTCGCCTAACATTTGAGTTCATGCTAATGTTTAGCAACGGTAACCTAGCTGTACTGGGGAGTCTGTGAGGTAATGTTAGCATACTCAGGTAAATTAGCTAGCTAAAAAAGAAGTTTAGCAAACAGATAATTAGATCCACAGATTTCCTTCCTTCATCCATCTATAATCAGCGTCAAACACACCGCAGTAACCATAAAAGCTCCCATGTTGCGACTGTGATATTGCGCTAACTCAGCTGAGATGCTAAATAAATCTTTTTATTTTTTTTTATGCTAATTGGTAAACTAATTGTTTCTGAACAAATTGCACCTCTCTCCCTGGGTCCTAAAGACTCAGACTTTGCACTGGAATAAGGATTGCAGGAATACGAATGGTTAAACAATAAAATATACATACAGACACTGTAAACAGAATTGCACCACCCATAATTGCTGCTCACAACAACTTACACTACTCTACATAAAATTACAACTCAGGATTGCACTGTTCATAACTGTTGCACATATTGTATACTGTATAGAATGATCTCCCTCATTCCACTCTCTATATAAGTTGCACATAACCTTCTCAACCGCAGTATCATAACCATGGTATACAATATGTTCCTTCAATGTAACCATCTATAATCATTTCACTCATTCTACATAACCCCCCTCTGTGTGTTATTAACATATGCATATTATTTTTTCATGCTATATACTGTATCTTCCTTTATTGCACTCAGGATGTACTGTATAACCCTTTCTGTGTACAGTTTACATATGCAAATTATTTATCATGGTATACAAGATCTTCCTTATTGCATACATCTAAAATCATCGCACTCACCACTGTACATAACTCCTTCTCTGTATACTGTTTACATATGCAAATTCTTTATCATGGTATACAACACCTTCCCTATTGCAACCAGCTATAATCATTTGCTCATTTACACTCACAGTATTTACCTCCCTGACTGTATACTGTTTATATATGCAAATTATTTGGCACTTTAAAAATGCACTTCTGGTTAGATGCTAACTGTATTTAGTTGCCTTGTACCATATTTGTGCAGTGACAATAAAGTTGAATGTAATTTAAAATTAAAGAGACAAAAATATACAAATGAACACCGATCAGCTACAACATTTAAACCACCTTCAGGTGATTGGAATAACATTGTCAATTATATACCAGTAAACTGGTGACAGGATTCTATGCCCCCAAGCCCATGCCAATGATAACCTAAAAGCCAATGCAGTGCAAACCACCATGACAGAAAGGCACCAGAACACCCACTTCATCACAAGCTGCCTAAGACCAGGCCTCCAAACTCCCCAGATGCCAATCCGATCGAGCACCCTTGGTATACGCCAGACAGAATAGCCCAATCCATGGAAGCTGCACTCTGCAACCCATAGCATATGAAGGATCTGCTGTCAACATCTCAGTGCCAGGCACTACAGCACACTCCCAGACGTCCCATGGAGCCACGATCTGAGGAACCACAGCCATCCTGGTTGCACAAGGGAAACCCAAACTCTACAGTAGGTTGTTTTACTTTAAATGTTTTTAATTTAAGTCTGTGAAGTCTGTGCCTTCACTCAAGGCCTTGAAGGTCCTAAGATGCCTCCACTGAACCTAGGCAAAATACATGCACACCTGAGTATAAGGGTTTAAACAAACAGTAAGCAAAGCTTAAGGAGAACACTTTGTCAGAGGAACATATAAAGGAATTTATCTGCCTTTTTTGTAAGGGGTGTCTTCATTTAATATTCTGTTTGTTAAAAGTCACTCTGTCTCTATACAGCTAGCGTCTAGTTTCAATTGAGTTGTACGTGCTTGCACTGTATGCTGCTTTGCAGCCAAATCGCATTTGATTATGTAAATTACAGTATGTGCATCTCTCCTGTGATGAAGATCATTTCTATGATTTTTGGACATCTTATTAAACTGAGAAAGAGTTGCTTCACTTTGCACCTGAAGAAGCTGAAAAAAAACAAAGGACATACAGGAAATTATAACAACACAGTCAGTTTTTTATGTAAATGTAGGTTATTATTACTGTTTTTCTGAATACCCTGAGTCAGTGTGATGTTTGTTGTGCCTGTTCTGTTAAAGCATAAGATGGGAATGAGGTAGGCGTGACCCTGTTACGCCTACTATCCGCTAAGCTTACTCAAACAGGTCTTGTAGTGAATGTGCCTAATACAGCAGGTCAAGAAAATCATTCTCGCTGCATCACAGCTCCGAGTCTCTGGCTCAATCCTGAGCGTCTCTCTCTGACTGTCCAGGATTCATCATCAGGATTCATGATGGACCCGAGTATGTTATTGTTATCTTGAATTTAAGTTACGATATATGCATTGTGCCTGCCCTGGAGGTTGAGTCCAAGAGTCTATAATGGCTATAATGTTCTCTAGCTCGCCCTTTAACAGTGATGGTTCAAGGTAAAACCCAAGATCTCTTAACGATCAGTGGAACCTATTCGTATCCACTTATTGTAAGTGTACAGTGGTGGCCAAAAGCATTACGCCATATATTATAACTCTCTGGTCATTTCATTAATTAGTTGTGCTAATTAACTAGTGAAAAACTGGCCATGTTATGGAATGGGTCATCTCAAGACCTAAACCCTAGAAAACTATTGGACAATGGTAAAGAATGCAGTAGAAGTCAAGAAACCATCTACTGTACATGATTTTCAGGAAGAATTGCAGCAGGTTTCTCAAAAAATAAAGGACTTCATACTAAATATTGATTGTTGTAGACCAATTCCATCGCATAAAATAGCAAATTATTCCTATTATCTTGATTTTCATTATTTAAAAAATTTGAGAATGTCTTTAAAACATTGAATTTTACTTTTGTCTCAAAACTATTGTCCCCAATGTATAACCTAAATATACCTTATATACCCTTGAAATCTATAACTTCTACAAGTTCCCTAGATTGTTCTTTAACAGTGATGGTTCAAGGTAAAACCCAAGATCGCTTAATGATCAGTGGAACCCATAATTGTCCACTTATTGTAGGTGAACATTGTCTTCAGTCTCACTCTCAATTCTGGTTTTCTCTCTCAATATTTTTCTCAGCTTTCAAGCTGGTCCAATCTGGTTTGCACCAGAGGTCATGTAGTTTTAATTAGAGCTGTCACTTTACAAAGACTAGACCATTGGTGGCTCAGTGGTAGGTTTCTCGCCTACAATGTGAAAGGCCAAGGATTGATTCCCAGCCAGTGCCCAAACCTCAGCCACTGGATGCAGTGCCGGTCCCATGCCTGGATAAAATGGGAGGGTTGCGTCAGGAAGGGCATCCGGTGTAAAACCTGTGCAGAGTTTTTGTGCTAATCATTTGGTCCGCTGTGGCGACCCCTCAATGGGAGCAGCCGAAAGACTAACATCAATTTATGGAAATTTAGAAAAAAGGTATGAAAAAAACCGAGGGTCGTGTGATCGTGGGGTCTTTTTGTTATTCAGCCATAGAACTTATCTGGCCAGTTTATCTCTGGCTCAAAAATGAGCTCCACATCCAATTAAAGAGGAAGTTTTTTTTTTTGTTTTACTTTTCAAACTTGCAGGCAGACGAGGTTGATGCGTGATCTTTATTTTTGGTCAATCTAAGAACTATGACGAAGACAATGCTAAATAGGGATAATCTATTTTCTGAACACTGGAACAACAAATCAGAACAGAAAGGAAGGCACACGGAAATGTAAACAAAAGGGACATTGAGTGAATTACAAAGCAAACAGCACTGGCTTAACAGACTTGTCAGTAGTTTTATTGACATTGCAGTTCCCGTCTCAGACAAAATAGAAAAATGGTTTGGACACTTCTACATCAATGGGTTTTTTTTGTATTGTGATTCATTTTCTACTTTCTAAAACAATACTGGAGATTTAAAAACTATGAAATAACACGTGTGTTATTTCATTGATGCATCTCAATATCAACTGTTCAAAAGAAAATTATTGTATATTTTGGACACCTTCAGTATTGTGGAAAGAAATTCCAAGGTGTGTCCACATTTTTGACTGGTAGTGTATATACAGTATTATTATGTTAAGTGTATACCACAATAGCCAAGCGGCGTGTACAGAAGGGTCCAGAAAGTCAAGTCTTCAAGCCATAAACTCATTTCCCATCTCTCAAAAGTGCAGTGATTTAAATGTCAGCTCTCTTGTTTCTTTCATGTACGGCACAAGACATTTGATTAACGTGACAGGTTAGTGACAGGGTTTTGTCTTGAAATAAATATAAATAGATGGTTAAACCCTATCATTTTGTCTTTTTATATCCCTCCCATTCATTCTCCTTTTTTATTTCCTTCTATTTTTCAATCATTAAAAATCAACCTGAGCACATGTGTGGGCATGTACGCCTACGTGTCAAGCTGAGCCCTAGTTTCAAAGTCTACATCTGCACATAGCCTACAGTGCACCGCACGTAAAGTATGATCAAGCTCGTGCGTTAGTTTATTCATTCCATGAGTTTCACCCGAAACAGAAATAGAAACATCAGCGAATGTCTTATCAACATTTTTATTCGAATATGTCAATAGTCATAACGTAGCACCGGGGAGAATTCATTTAGCCTGCGGCACTGACTATAAACTCCCGGCATGCTTTTGCATAACATTATCGCAGCATTTTCTCATTATCGTGTTGAAGCTTTTCTCTCTGTTTTATTTGCATTCTGGGTCTGTGTTAGTACTTAGTAATAAACCTTGTCAAACATTATGTCCTGAAGATGCACTCTAAGTGGAAGATTGTTTCATTGACTTATACGATGAAAAAAATAAATAAATAACACTAATAGATTGTACATATCTGGATATTGTGTGTATAGTTATTCAAACTGTTTCCTCATCTACCATAAAAAAAAGTACATTATATCAGCTATAAACAATCATTCTTTCATGCTCTCTTTCACAACACATTTCTTTCATAAACATTAAATCAAATTCAAATTTTATTTGTCACATACACAGTCATACGCAGTACGATATGCAGTGAAATGCTGATACGCCCGCCAGTGACCTTAAAAAATAAAAGCTTATAGTTAAGAAATAATTATGAATAAAAAGAAATACAATAGGAAAATTTAACTGGGATAAAAAAAAAAAAAATAATAATAATAAACATAAAAAAGAAATAAAAAAGAAATAAATCAATTAATAAATGAAATTAAAAAAAATAATTTATCGTCACAACGTGTACAGCATTCAGCATAATCTACAAATCCCCCCGATTGAGCTTCGGCTTTAGAATGAATAACATATTAGAGCTTTTAATATAAACCTCTCTGAACTGTTGCTATAGAAATGAATAAACACCTCCTGACCAATCAGATTCAAGAATTCCATAGGCACTTACATTACAGAACAGTTGTGAGGAACCTGATTGGACGAGAGGCATTTCACGAGTGGTGATAATAGATGGTAACAGCACTGTGACATATATAAGTATACTGTATGTATCAACCCATGTCAAAGGTGTTCTAATAGCGGTTAATTACGCTAATTGTCCTTTGCAGCATACAGTAGGTCTGTTCAGTCCACAGTACTGAGGAGAGAGCGGCTGCCTGCCAAAATCCATATTTAAAACCAGACACAGAAGCACTTTCAGCAAGAAAGGTCATCTTAAACAACACTTTGTCTAATTAATAATTGCTTCCAAGTCATTTGGAACTACCTTTTGTGTTGTTTTATTTACATATAAGGTGATCTACAAAGATAACACAAGGCTAAATCCCAAATCACTCTTTAAAAACTGATCCCAGACACTACTTGGTGGATATCTATCTATCTATCTATCTATCTATCTATCTATCTATCTATCTATCTATCATACTGTATCACAGCCGTGCTAATATCCAGCACAACAGCTCTCCCTCTCATGCGATATTGCTTAATTAATGCAATCCAAGCTGACAAAAATCTCTCTCTAAAAGACAAAGAACGCTGCTTAATGAGATTAAATTGGCTTCTAATCATTTATCTGAGTATGCATGAATGAAGAGAAGGACTCCAAATTTAGTAATAAACCCATGCTGGGCTGGGCGCTGCCTCATCATCAGCTGATTTAAACAGCAACTACAGTACGCGGCTCCGAAACACACACCTGACAAGCAGTAAAGAAAAATAACGAGACAAGTTAGAAGTGTTCATTGCATGCTCAACCAAGTCGGACATAACAAAAAGACACACACATTTATAGGCTTTGTCACCTTTATGTAGTTAGTTTGGAATCAGTTTTTTTTTGTCCCTTAGTCGCAGGTATCGGCCAAATGATATAGGGGATGGAGTAAAAGAATGGTGGCTAATACAATGAACCTTAATTAATGAACTGTTAAGAGAATGTGGTGGCTTATGGGGGTTCGAATCTCGTCCCCAGTCCCTGTGCATGGAATTTGCATGTTCTCCCTGTGCTT
>JAOVVB010151246.1:0-11819 GCA_028570985.1 Heterobranchus longifilis | reverse complement strand
TGGTTTAAGGAAATACAAACAGGCCAGGGAGTTTTTTCACTATCCAGGAGTGAAAGTGCATTCAATCCAGACTTTCCCCCAGCAGCGATGTGCAGATAAGTCTGGCTACGCAAGACTACGGCACAGGGCACTGCACAGGAACCTTAAAATTACGCTCAATGTTTTCTAAGCCAATTTTCAATGCTGTATTTATTTCTGATAGAATTTTCTGATTTCCCATGGGGCCCCCCTTGAATGGTTCTTGGTCCCTCTGTGCCACCTCATTTAAAAAATCCTGGAATCGCCCCTGCTCCCCATCTGCCAGTCCACACTTCATATTTGATCCGTATGGGGACTTGAATCTGCCAGAGTCTCAGTCCCCACAGACTGAGCTACTGCCGCCCCTAAGATTCAGTTCTTATATCCAAATTGCAATTGGAAAGAGTGCAATTTTCAAACCGCATGTGCAGCAATCTTAATCCTAATTAACATCATACCTAGTCTGGCTTACTTGATACACAATGAGTGTCTCATGAGTCGGATGTCAGGCCCCTTCCGCTATCTCCGCTATCTATTTTTTATTTATTGACAAAACATATTTTGCACAAAACATTTCATACTCATAACATGTTTTCATAAAGTCCAGTACAATGCAGATGGAGCGCACCATCGCTGCATCCGAGGCTTAGCGTCGCCCAAGAGGATTGTGATTGGTTTAAAGAAATACAAACAAGCCAGAGTGAAAACACACTGAGGCCAGACCATACTTGTATTTAAACCGGAAGACATGTTCGTATATATTAGTGCAATACTTCTCGTATGATATTATACAAATGGTTTAGGAGAATGCGTTGGGTTGTTACAATCAGATTTTGTTAAATAATACAAATACAGGGCTGTAGTTATGTCTATAAAATAATTGCATTTGAAATCACTATTGCAATATTGGTTGAGAAAATCACAACTAGATGTTTTCCTAAGACGACTCAGCTGCTGGATCTACCGCTGCAGATCTGGAGCCCGAAACACGACACACAGGGGCTGAGCAGCATCACCATTTATCCATTCTGACCTGCAGCGATTAGAGCATGTAGCAGATCAGAGGATGGGTCAGAACTCCCATCTCTGCGCCTCTGTTTGGGAAATCACTGCCATTTGATCCAGGCCAGCCCCAGAGGAATGCTGCTCCGGCAGATATATTACAGGCACGGAGGCTGCCAAACTGGCCTCTGGCAGAGGGGAGCGCAGCTTGGACATGGGCAGGCAGGGCTGGGAAGGGGTCAGTCAGCGGCTCACACCGGGGGTTTGCTAAATGATCGTGGGTAATGTCTGCTGTTTGGGGTGGGGAGGAATAATAGTCGACTGGGAATACAGAGGCAGCGCGGTTCATACAATATTGATTTCTCCGTATCAAAAGAAAGCCAAGCAGAGTTTGCTCTTCTCGGGTTGAAAACGTACATATTGTACATGTTTGCTTTCTTGAGATAAAAAGGGCTGGAATTCTTTTTGAGATAGGTATTTCTTTCATTTTCAAAGAGCAGCAGATGACTCGTATTACACCTCTAAATACCACTTTGAAATCCCTTGAAAATCAGAATGCTCCTCAAACGACATAAAAGAGCTGCTAAAAGGGATTTTTAGCAGAATAAATTAGAGATGTATCGATTTACTTCTCAAATCACATGCTGCAATCACCTGACTTCTCCCAGACCACAGAGAACCACTTGGGCTTTGTTTATTCAGATGGAGGGAGCAGAGGCACCAAAAGGCATGGATTATAAGGAAAAATCATCAGCAGGGGCCTTTGATGTCTAAATGAGGCATGTGCAACCCAGACCCCTCTCTTTACCTCACAACCGCCTCTTCACACACACAAACACACACACACACGCACGGGTGCATAAACCCACATGCACGCACGCACGCACGCACGCACGCGCACATGCACGCACATGCATGCACATGCACGCACATGCACGCACATGCACACTAACACAGACATTATTCCTCCGTTGCAAACAAAGACTCCAAACAGATATCTGAAGTTGAAGAGGATTTCCAGAACTTTTTAGGGCTTCTGAGATTTATTACCGCTCTCATCATTTTGGACATCATACTTAAATAGCGACTCATGTGCTTTAAATTATAAGACAAACTGGTCAAGTCCTGCAGATAATGCTGGAAAAAAAGAGTAGTTCCTGCATCTGTTTTCACTAATGCAAGCAGAGGATGTTGTTACTTACAAGCTATTTTTCACACTGAAATCAATCATTTCCACTGACAGCAGATTTTAGAACTTTGACTCCAAAAGAAATGTTTGTGCGGAGGGAAAAAAAAAATCTCTGAACTTTGTGAAAGTCAATCATTTGTCACAGACGGAATACATAAAACTGTGACCTAACAGGATGAGCAAAAAAGTAAGTAGTGATGAGGGAGACATGAATGCCAAAAATAGATTAAATATGCAAATTAGTGGCATTAAGCCTTTTCTCTCCTGATCAACGTGATCCTTTGTAATTTTATTAGATAAAAGTTTAACTATCAAGCTGTATCTTGTCAACAACAACAAACTAATAAGGTTTTGTGTTTGGAAAAACTTTACATCAAATGAGTCGATCCACATGTGCGAAAATCACAGAGAACTTGGGAGTATAATTTTTCCACCTAGATTTTTACGTCTGAGGAGATTATTCTGTTGGAATTGTGATGATGAGTAGTTTGGAAGTACATCCTGTTAACTACTCCCACTGACATTAAGAGGATTACGTAGGTAGCATCAGACAGAGGCAACTCCTTCCGTTAAGTTGAGTCTTTCCTATCCCTTCCAAATCTCTGCTGCCGCTATGTCGAGCCTGTAATTTGCCTAAAACTGAAGGCATCCGGTTGAGACGCTGCGATACGCGGAGACAGACAGATCAATCAAAAGGCTGAGAGACAGCGAGAGGGTGGGAGCGTATTTGTCTAGAGAACATGGAGAGGGTGGATCATTTGTCTGGCAGATGCATGTTGATATGGGGATGCTGCTGCCGCTGCTTTGAAGGTGGTGGTGGTGGTGGTGGAGGGCTGTGGAGCAGCACCTGGTGGCTGCAAACCTTGTGGGAGGACATGTGGGAAGACGTTTAAGAGCTGAGGGAGGGAGCGAGGAAAGTGAGATGTACTGGTGCGTGTGGGTTTGACCTCAGTGTGGGTAAAACAGCGTCCAATGAGCTCCCCCAGCTGCAGCTATAAAGCCCAGAGAGAGCTCAGGGCTACAAACAAAATCAATTCTTATTGACTGTACCGTGTTATGCACTGAGGGGACGTAACTATAACCAATAAGTCAACACGAACTGTTGCACCCTTTTCATTTTTCTCTTCTCTCATCCCGTCAAACGACCAGGTTAACTATCTTCCAAGGCGCAGAGGTAATTGGTCTCTGTGTTGTGGCTCTACTTTATCACTGTCTCTCTCTTGACATGTATGTTTACCACAACTATAATCTTCAAAAAGCCTGTTAACATAAGTAGCTCAGCTTTCATAAACCATAAAGTCAGCTCTGACTGATCCTCAGCGCCATCCTGTTTACCACGCTGAGGAGCATAAGCAGCGCTCTGATCATATCTGCCGCTTTGCTAGCAAAGGCTTTCTTTCCGCGCACGCCTCTGTGACTCATTTCCAAACATGTTGCATTAATATTCAGGTTCGGGGAGACGACAGGTGACGAGAGGTGACATCGTCTTGAGCGTGCGGCTTACATGGCTTCACTGTGTATGTGTAACTTTCTCACTGACAAAACAGAGGGAAATCAAAGGTTGGTGCTGCAGACATCTGAGAGTGCCTGGAGTACAAAGTGCTTTAATGCTCTCTTCTCACCATAAAATGCAACACTGCGGGTATTTTGCTAAAGAGCGAGAATAGTTGCCTCGCCTGGTGTCAGATATACAGTGAAACAGACATATATCCAGTGTTGGGTTACTTTTAAAACATATTCCACTACAGATTATTGAATACATGCCCTAAAATGTAATATGTAACATACTCCATTAGATTACTCAAATTAAGTAACATATTCTAAATACTTTGGATTATTTTTGGAAAACTTCAAAAGCATCTTGCTCAGGGAATTTGTCTGGGTCTTATATTTCCAAAAAACACATTCCTGACAGTGTTCTGGCTGTGTGTCTCCTCTCACATTGTTGTGTGTTAGGTGCACTGCATGTGCACAAATTGTTGCACTTAAAAAAAAACCTGCAATCTGTTTATGGGAAATGCCTCATATGAATTTTAGAGCAAATAAAACAAAAACTGTGCAGACCTCGGCCAAGGTCATGCCCTATCTCACAATGTTAACGAAAGTGAAAAATAGTTTGTGTATCCGCTCTGTGATTCGGATCTGCTCCGACATGTAATGGGTTCTTCCGTGGCTCATGCTACACCCTTCAACCAAGTTTCAAGAAAATCGGGCCAGTAGTTTTTCCGTAATCCTACTGACAAACAGACAAACAAAGCAAACTGAAAACATAACCTCCTTGGCAGAGGTGATAAAGTAATCCCTTCAAGTAATCTATTTTTAAAGACAGTAACTGTAACAGAACTCATATTTTATATTTTAAGTATGGAATCCCATTACTTGTATTCCGTTACTCCCCAACGCTGCATATATCCAAATCATCTCACTCCCTAATCTGCTTTGTTTCACACATGAAAGAAAAAAACCGGGCTGAGCGCAACACTAGGCTTTGTTAAATCACTTAGAAAAGACCCAACGTCCGTCAAACACATTGAGAGGTTCCAGGTCACGCCCCGGTGTTTTGGCATTAATGGGAGCAGAGTGTGTGTGAGTGTGCGTGTGTCTGGAGGGGTGGGGTAATTCGATTTCCATGGCTAATTTTCTGTTTTTCTCCACTGGTGTCCTGAAACACTCCAGGTCGAGTGAACCGATGCGATCACCAGAGGCGACAGCAGGATGAGACACAGGAAGGAGCCTGGTCTCCAAACATCTGGCAGGGCAAGACTTCCATGACTCGCTCAACCTCGGGATGAAAAAAAAAAAAAGACCCTCAGATCTGCGGGGATCAAAGTGTGCCCTGGGTGCCTGAGCCACCGTGGCCTCCCTCAACATATTCAAATGGGGTTTCCTGAAAGAAGTCGGAGCCACAAGCAGACCTCGGAACATAAACGAGGAAGGAAAAGAGGCGACGGTGAATACCTGAAAATCTGTGTGCTCTCCACACAAAATAAGCCCATGGCGGAAGAGGAAGAGGATTTTCTTTTTGTCAGGACATTTAAATAGAATATAACTGAACTGTCAGATATGAAATGTGATTCATGTGACCATGGCTAATTTACTCAGAGACCCTTCAATTTACCTAATAACAAAAAGAAGTCTGGGAGTGTTTGACGAAATAAATGATGCCAATGAGACTAAACTAGAAAGGCTGCATTAAATTGGTGATTCACAACCTGGAGGTCAAGACCCCCCCAATGGGATCAGTGCAAAAACCACCCTCCTTAAAGTCTTATGTGTTCAGAAAACAAGTGAAACTATTTCCAAATGCATTGAGAATAATTCCACTTTTTTCCAATGTAAATTAATTTGTTTCAAGTATTTTCTAAAATTAAGTTCTTTCTAAAGCAGCAACCTGCTTTCTTCTTCTTCCTTGTTTCAAGACAAAGATACTAATTTCTAGAAAAGTCTTGTAAAAACAGGTTGATTTCTATCGGAAACAGATTTGTAGAGTTGCCACTGCGCTCTGATCAGCTGGTGCATTATATTAGATGTATCCATGTAAAGAAGAGAGGCTCGCAATCAGAAATATATCATTCAATAAGTTGACTATAACATTTTCGGCCATGCAGGCTTCATCAGTGAGTGGATTTTCTCTCCTGTCCCGTCCCAATCCCAGAAAAATTACTCTCGTCCCATCCCGTTCCTGTGATTTTTTTTTAGCCACCAGAGCAGTCAGGAGAGAATAAAAAGATAACAGAATGACTAGAACTATGTTCAAAATGAAGAAAATATCATTTATTTACGGCATATCTATGTATATAAAACTTGCCTATTGTTATTATGATTCCTGCCCACTCCCGTTGACTTTTTTTTCCTGTCCCGTCCCAGTCCCGTGATGAATAGTGAAATTGATTCCCATCCCCCGGGAATCCCACAGGAATCCCGTGTCCCACCGGATTTCTGAAAATATGTCAGCCTCTTTAATTCTAGACTGAACTTACTTTAAGACAGAGATTTTTATTATGATCAAGCAGATACAAAAGAAAAACACAAAATTAGGTTTATTTCTCAGACTTTTTCCCCTTTTTCTTTTATACTTTCACCTCACTGAGCCTCTAAAAATCTTTCAAATTAAACAATCTGAGCAGCTCAAAAGTAATTTCCACACTGAGGCCACAGCCCGTAAAGTAGACATTGCTTCATATTAAGGGGTCGCAAGTAGCCTGAAAGTTTGGGGATCAGTGCATTAGGTGACGCAGTACAAAGTGGAGCATTGTGCTACATTTCATGGTTCAAAAGCTCTACTTTTAATGTTTTACAGCCATGAAATCATCCAAATACTGTATATTTCAGCTAATTTGAAGCTGAGAGGGATCCTAAGTGCAAAGGAATGTGACTTTTACACACATCAAATGAAACATCCTACATCCTCGCCTTAGGTAGCTGGGAGTCAAACTACATAAAAACAAGAAAGTCATTCAGCTGTTATTTCAAAACTTTGTGTTAGAAAATGCCTGGAAGCTCCGGTGACACGGGACAAAACATACTTTTGAGCAAAATGCCCTCATACTGGCATTTACTGCAGCGTTTCTCCCCCATAATCACTTTGACATTATAAATTCATCAAACACTGCCTCCCTTCAGCAGCAGTGATGCCTGGGAGCGGGGGTCACCTGTATGCAGCATTACCGAATTAGCCGCTATCTAACCCAGACCTGCTGTGGCGTGCTGACACTAATCCCGGGCCCGCTGGAGAGCCCTGTCTGTGTTACATTATCATGTCTAATCCCCGTAATCTCTCAGCCGCGCCGCTAAACGCCATTTCACCTCCGTCTCTTACCTCATACCCCTCTAATAACATTAATGAAGGGCCGGGCCCCCATTACCCAGGCTACCCCAGTGGTGGGCCGGGTGACGGCCGTAATCGGAGGCCCCCTGCGCCGCCACCCACTCAGCCTTCCAGGCAGCAGGAATTAATGTAATTCATCGCCTGGGGCAAAAAGCAAACTAAACATATGTTCAACAAATCAGGGTTTGTGTATTTTCTTGTCACCGTTAGTGTGCAGGTCTATTAGAGTCATTGATGAGATCCTTAGTGAAGGGCTCGCCGCACGGGAGAATGAAAGCTTTGAAGTGCTCATGCCACTTCGAAAAAAGCCCCCCCACTTGCCACGAGACGTTTATGATGAGCTGACCCGGGTTATTAAAATACCGCAGAAATGATCACCCATAATGCTTCTCTCTTTTCGCTGTCAACAAAGAATGGCAGCAGAGGATTGGCTGGGATGAAAGGTTGAAAGGGGCCCCGTATTAAAAATGGCACTTTATCCATTAAGGCGGGATTTCTGCTGTCTCTTTGTGTAATTACCTGCACCCGCCAGCTCTGTGCTCGGGCTTACCTTGTTTACACTGCATGTCTCGCAGTCTAGCTGTCTCCCTGCAAGGCTTCGTTACACTGTCTTCTGCTCTGCCTTTGTCTCTCTTGATGTCTTTCACTTGTCTGTCTCGGCTGTCGAGGCCAACCTTGAAAGAGGAGGCGTAAACACACCCAGAAGAGCAATGTCAATGAAAGCAGAGGATAAATAGACACAAGTTAAAGCAAGCTCCGTAATGTTTTTTTTTTTTTTCAATTTAGTCATGTAGACACTGTATTCATTTATTTACAATTTACAATTTGGCACTCATATAACTCAAACCCATTAATGTGCTTTGCAATGTTAATCAAATGCTAATGCAATTGCATATCCCCCTTTACTAGCCCTACCTCCTAGCAAACAGCACCACACTGACTTAATTGTGAGGGTAAAAAACAGCTCATACAGACTTCCTCTCATATTTAATTTTATCTTTGAATAAAAGAGCTATAGGAAAGTATTAATCTGCTTAACATTTCTAAGTACATCCTCCAAAGGATTTTGCTTTTTTAATCTTACATATGCTCAGCAGAGTTACTGGCAAAAACTGTACATTTTCCTCATTTCATCCTTTCAACATCAAATGGTGAGCAGCAAAAATTGGATCAGACTTCAAAGACTGTGATGTGCTCCAAGTCACGGAGTGGCTCTTCTATTTCACATATTGAATCCGAGCAGGATATCAAAGTGCTACCAAAGAACCTCAGGTCTTTACTAAAAAAGGGGTCTAACATCTGTAGAAAGAGGAGCGCAAAGACAAATCACCTCAGGGAAGAGCGAGCATTTATTCTCAGCCGTGAATTTCCAGCCTTTTGATTCTCTCGTTCCCGTACCACCCTGTCTTCTCCGCTGAGATGAAGGTTGGAGCAAGAGAACTCTTTTGTCTCAAGGACTCAAAAAATTCCCAAAGAATAATCTGGGTTAAAGCCGCTTTGTAGAGGAGCAGCATTTTACATACACGGCTAAAGCCAGGCATAAGAAAATGCTCGCTGATATTCTGTTACTTACATTTCCTCTATGTATGTGATCCGTATGTGGCTCTTTGCTCTTTGGGCTGTTAGACCTGTGAAAGTAAGACACATTTTTAACCTAATCATAGAACAACACATATTGTAAATATCTAGTAATGCAGAGGTGAGAATGAATTGTATTTGTCTCATTGTTTAACTGCAAAAAATAGCTCTGGCTTATGATTATGCAATTTGCAGAGAGCGAGACAGAGACATGTTTCTCTGTGTGATCACTCACTGTTGCATTATTTAAAAAAACAAACACCAAATGAGACAACATCTGCAAACACAATGCTGCATGCCAGTCGCAGTCATGCCTCGAGTCGAGAAAAACAAAATCTCATCCAGTTTGGACTTGGTGATGCAACCGGAGGCTCTGTTATTTGGATGCAAACACGGAATTCATGCGTGGCAGAGAGGAGGGATATCAAAAGGGAAAAGAACAGCATGTAGGTGAGAACATAGATCTTACAGGAGGAAAATGGGCCAGATCATGTCAAAATAAATCTATATGGAGAGATTCCAACACTGATTAAACAGAATTGTTAAGTGGAGGTTTGAAGTTTTTCTCACCAAGGAATATGATTGTAAACACGGAGAGAAAAATCCCAGATGAGGCTCCGCTCGGTTGGAGTAGACAACAAGCATAACATTTTCAGATGTGTAAATCTAGTATTTTGGAGTTTGAGTCTGCAGAGAGATGCACAGCGTTGACCAAAAGTCACCCAAGATTTGAACGAGAATTCTCGGTCTTGGTTTAAGACGAGCACTGAGAGACAATGCAACTCTACACATGTGCATTTGTCATTATCGTAATTTTCTTGCATTCTTTTTTTAGCTCCTGTACATAAAGTAAAATCTTTTTGTCCTCCAAACCATACGACCATATTTGGCGTTTTTTTTGTAAAAACAGACGTTGTTTTGGTAGATTTACGTTTAAGCAACAAAACAACTTGGTATGGTTAGAAGAAAGGTCGTGGTTCAGGTTAAAATCTGTATATTTGTTACATGAAATCACTTCCGTGCATACGTAAATGACGTAATCACACACATGACACAGAGCGTGACGTAGCTCCGGTTGTTACGTTCTGTTAAAAATAACTCGGCTGGGTGAAAGTCCTGTGTTTGTTTGACCCCTCCTGCCCACCCTAAGCGGCGTTCTCGATTTAAACACATTACATGACTTCCTGCTTTCCTCCCGCGATAATATCTGTGAGCACTAGAGGGCACCGCCTAACAATAAAACATCAAACGTGGATTGTAATTACTGCTTGAACAAACAACAAGTGGTGTCGTTTTTCTGCGGAGGATAGTCTCAAAAATCTCATATGTTCCCTCTTAGATACATTTTTAGTATGTAATCTAAAACCTAACATTAGGGAATTTGTAATAACTGATATGTGTGAGTTGTGGTGCAGAGAAAAGCTAAACACAGAGCTAGAAGCCGCCATCGACACCACGTGTGCTGCTGTTCAGTCAGTGGCTGCTCTCCTGCTTAGCACATACTTTCTTAATGACTGGCCTGCCCATATGCTGAATAAACACAAAGTCTTCAGCTCGTACATCTGGAGACCAGTGCAGCGCCCAACCCCATTTGTGGTCAGACAAGTGTGCTATCTTGGCGGAAAGATATTTATTACGTTTATAAAACTGAAAGAGGTGGTGCTTAGGGAGGAGCTTTCTCTTCTGCTTGAAACAACAGTACATTACAGTGCAGCCGGGCTGAATATGAGTGACAGGTATGCGAGACCTCTTGCTCAATAAGCCGTCTCTAATGGTGCTCTCGTTTTAGGTCTGAAGCCTTTTGTCTGCGCTGTACGAAATATAGCTAAAATCAGACTGCAGGAAAGCATTCTTTTTATGAGAACAGACCCTGAAGGACAAGAAGGCTCACCCCGTATGCTCCTCCTTGGTGGTCTTTCCTCCAGCCTCGGGGTGACATATGTGCCCCTGGGGTCTGGGGTCCCGACGCACCCGATGGCCCCTGTAAGCTGCACAGGATGTGAATGTCAGACGTGCTCTCACATGGTCAGAAAATCATTTTCCTCTCTCTGCCATCCATCTTAACAACATACATACAGTATAGAGATCATTTTCTGCAACTTTTCCAGGAGATTTTCAGTGATGATACACTAATATGTTCCTCTCTCTGGAAGTCTGATTTAAAAGATGTGCAGTTTATGGCTATAACCTAAAATCTACTAAATCATCTCTTGCATGCTTAGAAATTATAACAAATAGATCATAGAATAATACTATAATAATACAAACTACCACAGTTACCTGCCAGCAGTGACTAATATCTGAAGGATAAAAGGTAACTTACATTATTCTGAGTTTTGGCAACTTAATTGTAATGTCATGTGCTACCATGTGGCGTGACTTGGGGGTGTGTTCACAGTGTTTCCACAACATAACCAACAGCAGCCTACCCAAAATACTCTCGTCCATAAACCATTTGAACGGTAATATGATCCTGAACATAACTATCAGATGGCAATGTTATTAGTTTTGGGGAGCTCTGATAGATAGCCTAGTAGTTCATTCTCAACTAAAAGAAAATAGGAGGCATGTTTTTAATGATTAAATAGTCATGAGACAATAAAAGCTTTTTAAATCATCACTTTCTTGGGTGCCTCAGATTCCTTCAATAATTCTGAAAACAGGATAATTTTGAAATTATTTTCCAGGGCAACACAAGAATGTCCAGGACATTTTAGATTTTCTCTCATCTTCCATGTGTTTTCCATGACTTGAAAATCGGTCAACTGTTTTCCAGGACACGTGGGAACTCTGTGCAATTAACACAATTCACAACAATTTCATCAAAGTGCTAAAACAGCCTGTGAAATGTGTTTATCATCCAGTGTAGCAGTGGGAAAACATTGTGATTATTGAGACACACTGGGTTCAGATGGATGGTAAATGGCGCCTGCTGACTTACTCCGTCAACGGGCTTTTGTGTTTTTCTTGTAAAATTATATGCGCAGGAAAATAAAGCTCAAGTACATTGTCGAGCCATGGTTCTATTTTGCATGGTCTAATCTGATCGATGGAGAGCATGTCCCCCAGGCCCCGCTGAGATCTGAGAAGCCACCAGGCTCATACATTTGAAAGGCATCTGTTTATTTTCAGAATGCAAATGCAGCCCACCTCAAAGGCTATAAGCTGCGGAGAACACACAATGTGAATGTGCTGGAGTGCTCC